>BLSH010446136.1:143595-157694 GCA_018402905.1 Glandirana rugosa
GTGGTGGAAGGCTGGGTGATTAGTGTTGGCAACAGTCACTAGGCAGCGCTGTGGGCATTACACATCGCCCACAGCGCTGCAGCACCTCCTCTCTCCCCCCTCTCTCCTCTCACAATGCACCGATCGGTGCGGAGAAGAGAGAAAAGCCGGCGCTTCCGCCGGCTTGTTTACATGTGATCACGCCGTCATTTGACGGCGCGATCACGTGGTGAAAGGCCACTCACAGCGGCCATTCACCACGATCCGTGATCAGTCGGGTCCCCCGGACCCGACGGTCATGGATGTTCCCGTGTGCGCGCCCCAGGGGGCGCGCGGGAAGCGCGATTCTGGGAGGACGTCAATAGACGTCCTCCCAGAATTAAGCAACCGCTCTGTAGACGTCAATTGTCTATAGGGCGGTTGTTAAGTGGTTAATAAACAAAAAAAAGGTGATGCGTGAATCCAGAGTGTCAGGGGTAGTCGAGGCCTCTCAAGGTGGGGAAGGCCAAGGGGGAATGGAATTTTCAAGCAACCCTCAAGGGGGCAGCGCTACAGTTATACTTACTACAACTTACAGTTGTCCTCCTAACTTTATTCAATTCCGCACTTCATTTTGCATTCTTATATGTGATCGTAGCTCCTCATGGTCACATGCTAGAATCTCGCATCAGTGTCATATCATACACAAACATCAGCATCACTCACTGGACAGTCACATGTCAAGCTTATGACTCAATCACACACACTCACTACTCACCTGTCCCCTGTCCTCCTTCCAAATGCTGATCACTTCTTTTCTTTGCTTCCCCACCCCTGTTTCATCCATCATTCTCCTCTTCATTTCTTATCTGTCCTTCTAATATACTAAAACAGACAGGCGAGTAGTGTGTGTGTGTGATTGAGTCATAAGCCTGACATGCGACTCCCCAGTGAGTGATGCTGATATATGTGTATGATATGATACTGATGTATGATGCTAGTGTCTAAATATTGATGAGCTACGATCGCATATAAGAATGCAAAAATCCAATTCAACCAAAATAAAAGAAAAACACTCCTTGCATTTTTAGAACCCCAAAGCCATAGTTGAACCCACCTTTTTAAAGTGTGGACTGGATTCCTTCTTGATCCTCAAAGACAATTGAACACCTCTCTGGATGAACTTTTGATATTTATAAGTATTCATTTATATTTTGTACATTTAGGAACCCATTTAGTTGTGTTTTAAGCAATTTACAGAGTTAGAAGCAGCTTCTTAGGAAGACTGTTTCATATTTTCACCGCTTATAATGTAAACGACCCACTGAGCAGCTATCAACTGAGTTTAACATATGCACGATATTCCCTTTTAATTGCCTCTTCTCAAGAGCAATTAAATTCAGTTCAGGTAATTTGAGTCTATGCTTGTTTTAATATTAAAACATATGTTGCTTGCTCAAGAAGTTTCAGGTTGTTAAAGTGGAGTTCCACATAGAATTTTTTTTTTTTACATCATTCAAGTCCTTTGCCTATATAGACTTACCTTTGAAGGAAAAAAAAATTGTACTCACCCTAAGTCGCTTGTTGCTAAGTGGTCTCTGTAATCTGCCCCTATTAAGTCCTAGGCTCTTCTCCTCACTTCCTGCTTCCCCTGGCCTCCTGGGAGGTGTGACTCATCATTTCCCAGGAGTCAGTGGGCTTCCCTGTACTGTAAAATCGTGTTATTTCCAGACAGGAAATGACATGATTTAAGGCAGACCGAGATCGAGGAGTGCATGATGGTTACCCACCATGCGCTTCTTTCAGGAAGAGATGACAGGAGACCAGGATGGGCTTCAGATGCCCTCACCTAAAATGGGAAAGTCCAGCAGTGAGAGAAACGAAATAGTGAGTAAAAAATACTTGTAATTACTAGGCGGTTTGAAAGTAAGGAAACAAAAGCTTACATCTATTTAGTATTAAAAAAGTGGATGCCAAAAAAAATCATCTGGGTGGAACTCCACTTTAAATATAAATCCTAACTGGATAACATTTAGTTTGTTTGTAGCACCTTCTTAGCGTATGATGCTAGGTAGATTTTGTTTTTGGCTCCTTCTGTAATCAACGGAGTAGCGACAAACTGGAGCGAGTATACACTGTGTGCCCCCGTAGCCAGAGGCGTAACTAGAACCTTCAGGGCCCCCGGTGCAAGAAATTATGAAGGGCCCCCCTGACCCCTGGCCAGGGCCCTTCCCTCTTCCCGCTGATCCTGGGGCCCTTGACTCCCATTGCGGGTCCCTTTATAACGGTTCCGCTGCGGGACCCTTTCAGAAGTTCTGCAGCGGGCCCCCTTTCTGCCATCTTTGGGGCTCTCCATGGTGGTGAAATGCCAGGGGCCAGTCTCAATTGCTACCTTTGCAATCCTGGTAGTTCCCTCACTGGTTCATTCGTTTTTAATTTGTATCTTAATTTTATTATTTTTTACCATTTAATTTTATTTCTTTTACAATTTTATTTTTTATAGTTTTTTTACTATTTAGTTTAGGAGCTCTGTTGGGGGGCTTTGATGAGATATCAGGGGTCTAAACAAACCTCAGCCCTCAATCTTCATCTGTGTAGCCTCAGCTGCACAGAATGAATGGACAGGAATAGTTGTGTACCGAGCCTCCCATTCATTCAGAAACTGAAGTGTGGTAAAAACAGTTTACTATGCTTCAGTTATGAATGAACCAATTGGTACCAATCACTGATTCTGTCCATTTAGAAAAGGAAGGAGCCGGTAAATGACAAATTTACTGACCCATTCCCATCTCTCTGTCTTCTACAGCAGCTGGCAGGAGAGAGGAGGGGGGAAGACAGCAGCTCTGTGGGGGTACACGGGGACCCTGGGAACAGCAGAAGACAAGTAAACTGGATAGGAGGGGCGGCGGGGGCAGCATATAGGGGAACCAATCTCCTCCATTAGCAGGAAAATGGAGGAGAATGATTCCTCTAAATGCCGCCCCTGCCATCCCTCCTATCCAGGTGTACAAGGGAGGCACACGGGCCCCCTGGAGCATGGGGCCCGGTTGCAATTTCAACCCCTGCAACCCCTATCATTACGCCCCTGCCCGTAGAAAGCAGCTTTCTATTGTGGCACACAGAGAAGAGGAGGATCAGGGCCACTCAGTGCAAAACCATTGCACACAGCAGGTGAATATAACATGTTCTTTATTTTCATTTAAAATTAATTTAAAATGTGTTTTTTAATTTAAAATGTGGTTTCTCTGCGGCTGTGTTTTTAGAAAAGGTGCAAGGACCTTTTCCCTGCATTTCCCGCAGGGACAGCAGCCCATTCCCACGCAAACGCAGGCCACACCGCATGCATAGGTGTGAACTACCCTTAATCTTGGTTCAAGCTATGAGTCACACAGGAACTACATCACATTTCTGTGCAATTCACATGTGATTCAGTGCAGTGCAATTTAAGCCCAATCATTTTGAATGGGCTTAGATTGCACTGCATTACACCAAAGTAATGCATGCACCAATTTTAGGAATGCATTGAGACCGGATTATATGGTCATTTTGTATCATCGGATCTGGGGCAGACAAGCACACTGCATTTGGGTTGTCATTAAGATTTCACTGACACCCGCTGTAGATTGCAGTGCAATTTGAATGTGGTGCAGGACCAGGGCCACCTTTAATACTGATTGGACCATGGGCAAACGTTTTCTTCGCTCCTCCCCCCATTCACATCATGAATGCTCACTGATTGGTTGTTGGAGGTTACAGCACATCATTATCCCTCACTGGTTGGTTGCTAGAGGTTACAGAACATTATTTATGCTCACTGATTGATTGCTAGAGGCTACAGCACATCATCTCCTCACTGCCTGCACACCATGGACCGGGGAGGTGGGGGACTCACCATAGACAGAACCAGGGGAGGGCTGGCAGCCGTAGGCCTGGGGGGCAAGTCCAGTCAAGTGGCCCATTGAATCACCAAATCAGCTCACCATCCTTGCCCACCCAATGGGCCTAGCGGGATCCATGGTAGGGCCGGCCCTGGGCGCCTCCTCTTTGCCTGCAGTTAGTTGCTGGCTGCGCCCCTGGGCCCTATTTCCTTCCTCCACAAGAAAAAAAAAAGTGTGAGTGGGCAGCAACCATCGGCCATTTTAAATATAAGTTAGGGTGGCCTGGGGGGCAATTGCCACCCTACCCCCTGGGCCAGCCCTCCCCTGGACAGAACACTCCTAGAATGTGTTATAATCAATGAGCAGAGCACACACAGCTATGAAAGTAGGGACTGCAGTGTGTGTGTGAAAGAGTCCTTCATGGTGAAAGGTCTACGTTAAATCAGAACAGCTTGTTCTGACTCTCATACACTCCATTTATTATGTGGATGTATAGCTTGGTTTGAGACTGCATCCCAGTGATGGTCAACTGATGAGGTTTTCAGGGCCTCAACTGCAGCTCCTGACACACCAAAGGGTTGTGCATATCATTTACTGGCAAAAATACTGCGTGAGATGGTCAGAGACTGCAGGTGTACTACAGGAAATGGTCAGAGATTGCAGACATAGTACAGGAGATGGCCAGAGACTGCAGACATAGTACAGGAGAGGGTCAGAGACTGCAGATATACTACAGGGGATGGTCAGAGACTGCAGACATGCTACAGGAGATGGTCAGAGATTGCAGACATAGTACAGGAGATGGTCAGAGACTGCAGATATAGTACAGGAGATGGTCAGAGATTGCATACATAGTACAGGAGATGGTCAGAGACTGCAGACATAGTACAGAAGAGGGTCAGAGACTGCAGACATAGTGCAGGAGATGGTCAGAGACTGCAGACATAGTACAGGAGAGGGTCGGAGACTGCAGATTTACTACAGGAGTTGGTCAGAGACTACAGGCGTACTACAGGAGATGGTCAGATATTAGAGACATAGTACAGGAAATGGTCAGAGACTGCAGGCATAGTACAGGAGATGGTCAGAGACTGCAGACATAGTACACAAGAGGGTCAGAGACTGTAGGTGTACTATAGGAGATGGTCAGCGACTGCAGGCGTACTACAACAGATGGTCAGAGACTGCAGACGTACTACAGGAGATGGTCAGAGACTGCAGGTGTACAAGAGATGGTCAGAGACTGCAGACATACTACAGGAGATGGTCAGAGACTGCAGGCATACAAGAGATGGTCAGAGACTGCAGACGTACTACAGGAGATGGTCAGAGACTGCAGGTGTACAAGAGATGGTCAGAGACTGCAGACATACTGCAGGAGATGGTCAGAAACTGCAGACATACTACAGGAGATGGTCAGAGACTGCAGACATATTGGAAGAGATGGTCAGAGACTGCAGTTGTACTACAGGAGATGGTCAGAGACCATCCATGTATTGTCTGATATCCTATCCCTGTACATTGTCTGCTGAATACTCACAATGGCCCTTCCTGATCACCATAACAGGTGCTGTCAGTGTCCCCACACACCACACATGCCATTTACTTACTGTGTGACACCGACAATGAGGACAGGTCCCAGACTTTCAGCATGGACTTTACAGAGGAGGGAGAAGCTGTCCCTACCTCTCCTCCCCACTGATCACAGGTCTGGTTGTTAGGGGGTGGAGTGATTGGCTGTTAGGGGGATGTGGAGGTCACGTGACGGCATGTCAGGCAGTGATTGGTTGGGAATTGGAAGAGATGACGGAGCACCAACGGAGCACTAAGCCTGGAACCAAGCCGCACAGCTGCTTTGTGCCCCACAACAATGACTGGGGCTGCCCCTTTTGCCCCACGTTAAAGACAGCCTTGTGAGGGAGATGCATTGCAGCTTTTCTGCACCACATCCTAGTGTGAACCGGGTCTTATTATTGCCTCTTCAACACAATTAAAAAAGGGCCAGGGTACTAAGGGCAGCAAACAGTCCAGCCTGGCTCTGTTGTTGTGCCTGGTAACCCCTCAACCCTTTGGCTCTGCAGTCAGCACCACAACATAGCTGACAGAGCCAGGTTGGATTGTCAGTACCAACCAAGCAGTGGAAAATGGTAACCCACAAATCCAGTGATTAGTGAATAATTTTGCCAGTTGCCACAGACTCACTTACCTCAATGGCAGCACAGCAGTGGTGATAAGTGGTCTGTGATGACCGTCTCTCAGGCAGCAAGCAAGCCGAAAAGGAAAGAGGGAGGCTCAGCTCCTTAGTAGCAGTACTGCTACCTTGCGCGTTCTCTGCTCCATTCTCCTCCAAAGTCCAAGGCAGGAAAAGTACAGAGTGTAGAGACAGTCGGGCATGGTGGGCGGGACTACAGACGCTGCCCGCTCCCACTGTGTCTATGATCTGTCCGCCGGGAACCCAGCACAGCCTGGTCCTAACAGTGTGACGTAAGTGCCTGTGACAGTGTGCCTTACACACGACCTGCTGCATCCACTTCACCGGCAATACTGACTGCTGTGCTCCGCTGTTTGTTGTTGCTGTGCTGGTGCCATGAGAGGCAACATGGCAGAGACACTTTTTATTTTTGTCAGGATGCTCTGGGGGGGTTTGAACACCCCAAACCGCCCCCTTATCTACCCCCTGGTGACAATATGCCTCTTTCCTAAATATGCTACACAAAATCCATGCATATGACCATTCTGATTATAGCTCAACAACAGCAAATGCAATATTTCAGTTCCTGGGTAAAGAGTTTAGAGGTGCAGTATGTAGTCTACACTACTATGTAGAAAGCTCAGTTAGCAAAGGCATAATTTACCTTTGTATACATAGAAACATAGAAACATAGAAAAGTGACGGCAGAAAAAGAGTAATCCATCGAGTCTGCCCCTTTTTATTTATTTAAATTTTTTTTTTTTTTTTTTATAATTTTTTTTTTTGTTGTCTGACTATAGATTTATGTTTATCCCAAGCATGTTTGAAGCCATTTACTGTTGACTGTCTCACAACCTCTGTTGGTAGTTTATTCCAATCATCTACCACCCTTTCAGTAAAACAATACTTTCTAAGATTAGTTTTGAACTTCCCCCCAGTTAGTTTGAGGTCATGTCCCTGTGTTCTTGATTTTGGTTTCATATTGAAAAGACTGCCCTCCTGAACCTTATTCACTCCCTTGATGTAATTAAAGGTTTCAATCATGTCTCCCCTCTCTCTTCTTTCCTCCAGACTGTACATATTAAGTTCCTGAAGTCGCTCTTGATATGTTTTATCCCCCAGACCTTTCACCATACAGTTTGCAATAGATATTAAAGGAAAAAGTGAACTGTGGCTGGGTATTTAATGAATGATTACTGCTGCTGCTGAAATTGAAAAAGCTCATTTTGAATGTGTATTGTTGGGGTGACAGCGCTGTGTAAAGGAAAATTATTTGTGTGCGCGGTCGTGCGACGTTGTACCCAAACGAAATTGACGTACTTTTTTTCCCACAAATAGAGCTTTCTTTTGGTGGTATTTGATCACCTCTGAGCCACTTCTGATCACCACTATTAACAAACAAAGAGCGTCAATTTTGCAAAAAAAATATATTCCTTACTTTTTGCTATAATGCATATCCAAAAAAAAAAAAATATAAAAAACAAATGCACTGATTACTGTATAAATGTCACTGGCAGGGAAGGGGTTAACACTAGGGGGCGCTCAAAGGGTTACCTGTGTTCCCTAGGATGTGTTACTAACTGTGTGGGGGCTGGGCTGACTGGGGGAGGAGAGTGATCGGTGCTTCCATATACAGGGAACATGTGATCACACTCCTTCCCCCCTGTCAGAACAGAGATCAGTGTGTTTACATACACGGGTCCCGTTCTGTGACCTCAGGTAGCCGGCGGACATCGAGTCCACCCTAACAGCTCCCTGGCTCCCCCGATACATAGAGAGCACGCGATCCCGCCTCCAGGGGCACGCGTTCACGATCTGCGGTTTCACTGCCGCTGTCAGGTGACGGCTCTTTCGCGTTATCGAGTCAAGTTGCCGCCGTCAATCCATGGCAGGCGGTCGGCAACTGGTTAAGTAAAAAGATACTATTTAACAAGTGTGTGATACTTATTAGCTGGTTTTAAAATTATAACATTATCTGCTCATATTCAGCCAAATACTTCATACTGCGAAAGCAACCAAAGAGTTTTTAAGGGAAAGAAGTGGAATGTTATGCAATGGCCAAGTCAATCACCTGACTTGAATCCGATTGAGCATGCATTTCACTTTCTGGAGACAAAACTGAAGGGAAAATGCCCCAAGAACAAGCAGGAACTGAAGACAGTTGCAGTAGAGGCCTGGCAGACCATCACCAGGGATGAAACCCAGCGTCTGGTGATGTCTATGCGTTCCAGACTTCAGGCTGTAATTGACTGCAAAGGATTTGCAACCAAGTAATAAAAAGTGAAAGTTTGATTTATGATTGTTAATCTGTCCCATTACTTTTGGTCCCTTAAAAAGTGGGAGGCACATATACAAACTGTTGTAATTCCTACACCGTTCACCTGATTTGTAAATACCCTCAAATTAAAGCTGAAAGTCTGTAATTAAAGCACATCTTGTTTGTTTCATTTCAAATCCATTGTGGTGGTGTATAGAGCCAAAAAGATTAGAATTTTGTTGATGTCCCAATATTTATGGACCTGAACCTTCAGGGCCCTGGTGCAAGAAACCATGAAGGGTCCCCCTGACCCCCCTTCCATCTGAGCCCTGTGCTTTCAGTCCTGAGAGGGCATCCATGGGCATCCTCCCACAACCCTGCCTCCCATGTGCACCCTGGAGTGCGCATCCAGCACGCTCTGTGACTGCTGTGCTCTTTGGACACAGCTGACCACTGAACTGATCACGATCACAGCGGCCCTTTACCATGTGATCTGCTGATCACATATAAACAGACTTGCCGGTTATCGGCAGTCCTTTCCTCCCACACTGTGTCTGTGTGAGGAAAGGAGAGTCGGTAAAGAGGAAGTAAACCCTGATGGGTTTTACTTCCTCTTTGTTCCTCCTTATTACCATGCAATATAAAAGCATAATAGGCTAGTATGCATCGCATACTAGTCTATTATGTGACACTTACATGCATTGGAAGCCCACGCTGTCCCCGCTCCAGGAAAGCGTCCATCTTCGCCCCTCTTTCTTCTGGGACCACGGGCTCTGTGATTTTCCGGAGCTGCGTGACGCCACTCGCGCGCATGCGCACGGAAGCCGCCAATCACGGCACAATCTCAGTGAGGAAATGGCACGGAGGCCGTTTCTTCACTGCACATGTGCCCGATGACTTTGGCACATGTAAGTACTCTGTATATCTCCTAAACCTTGCAGGTTTAGGAGATATGCAGAGAACCTACAGGTAAGCCTTATTATAGGCTTACCTGTAGATTAAAGTGGTTGTCAAGAGTTGACAACCACTTTAACCTGCAAGACCGGCAGTACATTGTTTACACTGATAATCACAGCAGCCCCGCCAGTGCCACCAATCAGTGCTGCCCATCAGTGCCATGTTAGTGCCGCCTATCAGTGCCACCAATCAGTGTTCATGAATGCAGCCCATCAGTGCTGCCTATCGGTGCCGCCTATCAGTGCCTCCTCAGCAGGACTCTGAGCTGAGGGCATCTCTCTCATACAGCCCAGAGCCTGCACTGATAGTTCCCCCTCCCTCCTCCCTCACATGAATGGGAGAGGAGAGAGCTGATCTGCTCCTTTTCCTCCCACCCCTATCCTCCTGTGAAGCCCAGCAGCTGAATGACCAATTTCAGCTGCTTAGCTTAACTCTTCCAATAATGCACACAGGAGGACAGGGGTGGGAGGAGAAGGAGCAGATCGGCTTTCTCCTCTCCCATTCGTGTGAGGGAGGGGGAACTGTCAGTGCAGGCTCTGGGCTGTATGAGAGAGACGCTCTTAGCTCAGAGACCTGCGACCAGCAATCTCGCTGGGACTCCTGACAGTGGCGGAACGGCAGGGCCCAGTCGCAAGTGCGACCTTTGTGATCCTGGTAGTTCCAACTCTGCTCTGCATGACTGTAATGTAAAGTTCACGTTAGCAGGCCAAAATTTACTCTGTTTCCTTATGTGTACAGGTCATTAAGTGGCAAACACTATTCTGTGAATGGATTTTACTAATGTTTCGTGTACAGCAAGTAGTCTGTGACCTATATTTATAAAATTTTTCCTTTTTAATATTAATATTAGCTATTGGCTAAAATCTTGATAGAAACATTTCATGCAGATTATACAGAATTTCAGTCTTTTCTTCTGTTAAACATAGTATTTGTGACAGGAAGATTTTCACGTTAGCTCAGCTAGCTCCAGTTAACATTATTTATTTAGTATCAGCTAGGCCTGAAGCATTTGGTAAGTAGAGTTGAGCGAACACCTGGACGTTCGGGTTCTGCGGGTTCGTCCGAACTTTGGAAAAAAGTCCGGGTTCGGCTTCCGAACGTTGCCCGAACGTTATCCCGGACCCAGAACCCCATTGAAGTCAATGGGGACCCGAACTTTTAGGCACAAAAATGGCTGTAACAAAGTCCTGGCAAGTGCTAGAGGGCTGCAAAAGGAAGTAAAATGGGGGTAAGAGTGGGGCAAGTGCCCTACAAAAAAATGGGGATAGGGAAAATAAATTAAAATCAAATAAACTAGGAGATGATTTTTGAACAATAATGTGTCACTTACAGCTGCAGCTAAAACCTCTCCCTTTAGAACTAGGAGATGATTTTTGAACAATAATCTGTCCCTCTACCTAGTGCAGTCAGATCGCTCAAAGCAGCAGTATGTGAAATCTCAAATTACTCCCACAATCATTGTGTACGATCCCACAATCTGATCGTTGTGTACGATCCCACAATCTGATCGTTGTGTACGATCGTAACGATTGTTGTGTTTAGGCAGGGTTTGATCTGCAATGTGTCACTCAAAGCAGCAGTATGTGAAATTTCAAATGACTCCAACAATCTGATTGTTGTACACGATCGTAGAGATTGTTGTGTTAGGCAGAGTTTGATCTGCAATCTGCAACTCAAAGCAGCAATATTTGAAATCTCAAATTCCTCCAACAATCTGAACATTGAGCACGATCGTAGCGATCGTTGTTTTATGCAGAGTTTGATCTGCAACTCAAAGCAGCGGTATGTGAAATCTCAAATTTCTGCTATCTGTCCTCAGAGCAACAGCACAGCAGTAGTAAAGTAATCTATCTCAGGATGCAGGATCAGATGTTGTTAAAATGTCTCTAATCTCTCCCTGACGCCGTCAGCTACCTTTCCCTACAGCTAACCCAAGAGCATGTGACTGCAGCATCAAGTGACTCCAGCTTATAAAGAGGCTGGGTCACATGATGCACTGGCCAATCACAGCCATGCCATTAGTAGGCATGGCTGTGATGGCTTCTAAGGGCAAACCAGTGAAATGCTTGTTGATTGGCTGCCCTGCAGCTTCTCAACACATGGAGTAAAATACCAGAACCCCGGACCCGAACCCGAACGTTTTTTGAAATGTCCGTGTTCGGGTCCGGGTCCCGGACACCCGAAAGTTCGGTACGGACCCGAACGTTACAGTCCGGGTTCGCTCAACACTATTGGTAAGATAAAATATGGGAATTAAACTGTAATAATATAATTTATTGAAGCTCAGAATATGTGAGCTAGTGTCCAAGGGTTATGGAAACCCGTCTAGACTAAACTGCTCAGATTTGGTATGCATTACATTTTTTACTTTTTGAACAAAAAAAGTACTATTTATATATATCTACATATATACAGTGCCTTGAAAAAGTATTCATACCCCTTGAAATTTTCCACATTTTGTCATGTTACAATCAAAAACGTAAATGTATTTTATTGGGATTTTATGTGATAGACAAACACAAAGTGACACATAATTGTGAAGTGGAAGGAAAATGATAAATGGTTTTCAATTTTTTTTTTTTTTTTACAAATATGTGAAAAGTGTGGCGTGCATTTGTATTCAGCCCCCCTGAGTCAATACTTTGTAGAACCACCTTTCCCTGCAATTACAGCTGCAAGTCTTTTTGGGGATGTCTCAACCAGCTTTGCACATCTAGAGAGTGACATTTTTGCCCATTCTTCTTTGCAAAATAGCTCAAGTTCTGTCAGATTGGATGGAGAATGTCTGTGGACAGCAATTTTCAAGTCCTGCCACAGATTCTCAATTGGATTTAGGTCTGGACTTTGACTGGGCCATTCGAACACATGAATATGCTTTGATCTAATCCATTCCATTATAGCTCTGGCTGTATGTTTATAATCGTTGTCCTGCTGGATGGTGAACCTCTGACCCAGTCTCAAGTCTTTTGCAGACTCTAACAGGTTTTATTCTAAGATTGCCCTGTATTTGGCTCCATCCATCTTCCCATCAACTCTGACCAGCTTCCCTGTCCCTGCTGAAGAAAAGCATCCCCACAACATGATGCTGCCCCCACCATGTTTCACAGTGTGGATGGTGTGTTCAGGATGATGTGCAGTGTTAGTTTTCTGCCACACATAGTATTTTGCTTTTAGGCCAAAAAGTTTAATTGGTCTCATCTGACCAGAGCATCTTCTTCCACATGTTTGCTGCGTCCCCCACATGGCTTCTCACAAACTGCAAACGGGACTTCTTATGGCTTTCTGTCAACAATGACTTTCTTCTTGCCACTCTTCCATAAAGGTCAGATTTGTGGAGTGCATTACTAATAGTTGTCCTGTGGACAGTTTCTCCCACCTGAGCTGTGGGTCTCTGCAGCTCCCCCAGAGTTACCATGGGTCTCTTGGCTGCTTCTCTGATGAATGCTCTCCTTGCCCGGCCTGTCAGTTTAGGAGGACGGCCATGTCTTGGATGGTTTGCAGTTGTGTCATACTCTTTACATTTTCAGATGATGGATTGAACAGTGCTCCGTGAGATGTTCAAAGCTTGGAATATTTTTTTATAACCTAACCCTGCTTTAAACTTCTCCACAACTTTATCCCTGATTGTCTGGTGTTTTCCTTGGCCTTCATGAAGCTGTTTGTTCACAAAGGTTCTCTAACAAACCTCTAAGGGCTTCACAGAACAGCTGTATTTATACTGAGATTAAATTACAGACAGGTGGACTCTATTTACTAATAAGATGACTTCTGAAGGCAATTGGTTCCACTAGATTTTAGTTAGGCGTGTCAGAGTAAAGGGGCTGAATACAAATGCACCCCACACTTTTCAGATATTTATTTGTAAAAAATGTTGAAAACCATTTATCATTTTACTTCCACTTCACAATTATGTACCACTTTGTGTTGGTCAATCACATAAAATCCCAATAAAATAAATTTACATTTTTGGTTGTAACATGACAAAAGGTGGAAAATTAGGGGTATGAATACTTTTTCAAGGCACTGTATGTATATATATATATATATATATATATATATATATACACGCACATACTCAGAATACAGCCTCTGAAGAAGAAGTAAGAGTTATAAGCAGGTGAATTTTGTTCTAAAACATTTGTGGATAGATTTACACTTGCCAAGGATTTATACTGCTTTTTTGTAATATCAGAAGGAAAGAACACAGTCTTCAGTCTGGAATAGATATTGGATTGTAAAAAAGTACGTTTGTTTAATAGGAATCGTGTGGTTCCACTGACTACTTATGCTGCTGTGGTAACATTTACTAATAAAGTCAACATTATTTATGGACTGTGATTTTCTGGACCATGTCCCAAATAATCTAGCTGCTGTTAAAAGGGAGGCTTTGGCAGAATTATATATTCATCAAGCCATCTATGGCTCACTGGTAATAATGGACCCCTGAGTATATGCAGCTAAAACTTGCTGATATACCGGTGTATAAAAAGTTACTGAGTGATCCAGCATGGAGATTTAAAGTGGTTGTAAAGGCACACGTTTTTTTACCTTCATGTATTCTACAGTATGCATGAAGATAAAAACCTTTTGTGTGCCGCAGCTAGCCCCCCCCCCCCTCAGCCCCTCTAATACTTACCCGAGCCTCTTGATCCAGTGATGTCCACGAGAGCCTTGCCTGTCTGGGGACTCGCACTCCTGATTGGCTTTTGGCAGCAGTGGGAGCTATTGGCTTCATAGGCGTGCGCAGCCTATTGCATTAGGATGTGCACCCCAAATCTCAACCACACATGCGTGTGTGTGTGTGTATATATATATATATATATATATATATATATATATATATATATATATATATATA
>BLSH010446136.1:177976-189597 GCA_018402905.1 Glandirana rugosa
AACTTTTTTTATAAAGGGGAAATTCTCGTAACCGTTACGATACCTCGGCTCACCCCCGGTAGGAGGCGAGTGAGCCGTAGGTCCGTAACTCTTTTAGCCTAGTCTAACAGATGCGTCGATGGCTGTCGAGACCATTCGCCGCCTCTGCAGGCCTCACGCTGCCCTCCCCCCCTGGAGAGGGCGGGGGTTATTTTCACTAGAGTGTCGCTTAGGCGGCGTCTTTGGTGAAAATTGACTTTCGGCTGGTTACAGGGGAGTACAAGGGGGATTACACTATGTGGGTGTTTTTATATTTTTGGGGGGTGCCATATATAGGATCCGCCCCGGGTGCCAAAGGCTCTAGGTACGCCCCTGCAGCAGATAGCTGCCATAACCCTGGTATCATTTTAACGGATGGGAGGTCGGCTTTCAGTTAAAAGTGGTTTCTGCGGCGGATTCGCTGTGAGATCACTTTTATTGGGGGCGGGAGAGGTCCCCCCCTCCCGTCGCACTCCGGACGTCTCCGCCGCTTACCAGAGCTGTCGGTAGCTGCGTAGACAATCTGATCCGATTTTCTCAATGCCTGGATGCCGAGTGAGCGGAGGATGGCCCCCACTCGGCTCCATAGCATTGCCAATGCTCTTAAAGGGGAAATATTTTTTTCAAGTGACATTTATTTTTTTTATTGAATTTTAGTGTAAATATGAGATATGAGATCTTTTTGACCCCAGATCTCACAATTAAGAGGCCCTGTCATGCTTTTTTTCCTATTACAATGAATGTTTAGGTTCCTTGTAATATAAATAAAAGTGACACACATTTTTTTCTTTTTAAAAGGACAGTGTAAAAATAAAAAATAAAAAGTAAAATAAATAAGAAAAAAAAAATTTAAAGCGCCCCTTCCTGCCGAGCTCGCGCGCAGAAGTGACCACATACATAAGTCGTGCCCGCACATGAAAACGGTGTTCAAGCCACACGTGAGGTATCGCTGCAATCATTATAGCGAGAGCAATAATGTTAGCACTAGACCTCCTCTGTAACCCAAAACCGGTAACCTGTAGAAATTTTTAAACGTTGGTGATGGAGATTTTTAAGTGCAAAAGTTTGTCGCCATTCCACAAGCGGCACAATTTTGAAGCATGACATGTTGGATATCAATTTACTCGGGGCAACATTATCTTTCACAATATAGAAAACAATTGGGTTAACTTTACTGTTGTCTTATTTTTTTAATTAAAAAAAGTGAATTTTTTTTTTAAAAAATTGCGCTTGTAAGACCGCTGTGCAAATATGGTGTGACATAAAGTATTGCAACAACCGCCATTTTATTCTCTAGGATGTCAGAAAAAAAATATGAAATGTTTGGGGGTTCTAAGTAGTTTTCTAGCAAAAAAAAAAAAAAACTGATTTAACTTTTAAACACCAAATCTCAGAGAGAGGCTCGGTCCTTAAGTGGTTAAGCTAGGAAAAAGTGAACAGCCTGTTTGTCTTTAAGGCCTCATACACACAGACGTTTTTCGATGCCTGCGTTTTCTGGCGTTTTTTGCAGCTCTCCATCAATGGCCCCATAAAAATGCCTACGTTTTTGAGCTGTAGAGGGCATCGGCGTTAGTGAGCTGTAACTAGAATCCACGGCCAGCGCGTTCTGAAGTTGTAATGTTTTGGCGTTTTTTGACGCCGACGCCGCAAAATGCTCACTAACGCCCACTAACGCCATACCGGAGTTAACTGGCATTTTTTGATGCCAACGTTTTTAGGTTGAAAAATAGCAGAGGGATGATTTTATATAAAAAAGGCCTATTGACACCGACGCTCACTAACGCCGATGCATAACGCCAATTTTTTTCCCTGGCGTTGGGCCTGATATTTTATTTATTTTTAGATACGCCTGTGTGTATGAGGCCTAATAAATCAACCCCGCAGACTTCAACTCTGAGAAAAAACAGTAATGAACAACCATTGTGTAGTACTGCAAGGCAGAAAGTAGAATGGACCTGGCAATGTGAAAATATGACTGTCCCCGTGCACAAATTGATAATATTAGCTACATTACCCTAATCTCTCTAAGGCTCCATGCACACTGGACGCTATCTGGGCTCTTTCAGCGCCGGGCAGGAGACGCTGCTTAGAAAACGTTTGCAGCGTTTTGTAGGCAGCGTTTACCGGTGTTTATCGGCGTCCAGTATTTTTGGCTGTTTTTCTTTTCTTCATTAGCTTCCATTGACAGCAAAAAACGCCAGACGCCGATAAACTGGCGTTTACCGGCGTCTGCATTTTTTGTGGTCAGGAGAACGACTTTTGAACGCCAATTCAGGGTGTTCAGATAACAGCCCAAACACGCCACTGCTGATGAAAGACAATAAATGACCATGTGTGCATGGACACATAGGATAAAATAAAGGGGCGTTTTTGGGCTGTTAAAAAAACGCCAAAACGAGCAAAAACGGTCGTTTTTTCAGATACAGTGTGCATGGAGCCTTACATGTATATCTAAAACAAATAAATGTATCTAATTCATTTTAAAACATTTCCCAGTGTTTGTTGCGTGAGATGCAACAAACAGGATGGGGACATCTATGTGATGTCATTAGCATTTCCTACAAGATCAGGTTCTAGACAAGCCATTTACAGAGCTGATTTGGTTCTGTCCTCCAGCATTAGATAACAAATTATTGTGAATAGCCACTAACTGAAAAAAGGCCACCAAAAGAATTTACTGCTCCAAAGAGGTATAGGGATATCAGTTTAGATCAAGGATATGCCGGGATCACATATATACGTGAAATCTGAGCATTCCATGTAATTGTTGTAGAAGCTCCTGACTGTATCTCAAAATAATTAGGAAATGTGAAAAAGAAAATTGTTAATATAAGTTGTTATAAATAACCCCTGCTGGGTTTTGTGCAATAAAAACCATACTTGAGTATAACTGAGCGAGCAATTTACACTTTTTTTATTCCTAATAATGAGTCCTAAGCTGTGTAAATGTAATTGAAGGCTCTTCAGTTAAATATTCAATCCTTTTTTCCAATATCTCTAAGCAGAGCAGCTAATTCATGATGATGTCTCAGCCACCTATAAACTTTTGCTTTTTAAAAATTACACAGATTATCAATGGTTTTTATGGATATATTTTAGGTTGGTTTTGACAGACTGAAAACATCTAACTTGTGATTTTAGATTAAAAATAGTTTCAGTATATAATGGCGGACTAAACATACTTGGGAACCCTCAGGATCTCACTTGGATCAGTTTGATTGCAGGGTCTCTGGGAAGCCAGGAATTCCTTTCAGCTCACCTGCTATCGGCTGACAGCAATAGTGACAGCCTTCCTCCAATCCCCAGTCACAGCCCAACGCTCTCCTGCCACTGAAAAGGAATGCTGTACAAGGTCTCCTCCTTTTGCCGTCCTAAGCATAGGCGTGTGTACAGGGTGTGCCTGGGCACACTCTAATCAACCCATGTGCATTAGCATTATCCAGGGGCGGCACCAGGTGGGTGGTTGAGGGTGCCAGTGGCCAGTGTAAATATCCCCATTATATTGAACGCTAGATTCAACTTTAGGAACACGTTACACCCCTATTTAGGATTTAACGTAAAATGCTCCTAATCAACTGCCTCCCACCACCAGAACCTCCTCCCTGTGACAGCAGGTGGTGTTCATATTTGTTTGATCTTTGGAGTGCACACCCTAATGAAATAGGCTGCACACACCTATGCTCCTAAGTGCTGCCCAGATGCAGCCACACAGGGAAAACTGCAGTGTATTGGTCAGTGACCATACCCAGCTTTCAGAAAAGTGAAAAAAGATGTGGGTCTGCAGAGATGGAAAACAAGGAACAGAGTGTGCTGTATGCACATAAAGGATGCTGTGCTGATTTGATGAAAGCTGCTAAGAGGGGCTTTGGCGGGGTTGCAGAGCTGCAGTAATCTGTATATTAAAACTTTGGAGATCTGGGGCTGTCCTTCTGTCTTTCCTTCCTGAATTCAAAGAAAAGAGTGGGATGCATTGAAAAGGAAAGCGTGTGTTGGCTCCTGCGACCTGGTGATCTCTAAGGAGGGACTGAAATGTAGTAAAGATTATAGCTGGAACTTTAACTCTTTGTGACAGGACATCAAAAGTACCTTTAGAGTTAGTTTACACTTGCGGTTGGAGGGGCAGTAAAAATAGATTGTGAGGGCCGGTTCACACTGCTCTGACTTGTGTCGCCCCAAGTTGGCCCAAGTCGCTTGACATCAGAAATCCCTTTGAAATGAATGAGAGCCGTCTTAATGTACACTACTGAAGTCGCTCCGACTTTAAAGAAGGTTCCTGTACAACTTCAAGGCTGACTTCTATCCGACTTGATCCCACAGAATTCAACGGAAGTCGCCTCCAAGTCGGATTACTTATCTATATTGAAGCGACTTTACAGGAAAAAGTAAAGAATTTACCCAGTGAATTCCCAGGCAAACCCCTCCCTCCCTTCTCTGATTGGCCACAATCAAAGTCGCTTGGCATAGTCGAGTTTGAAGTTGCCTCGAAGTTGCCTTGAAGTTGCCTGGCAAAGTTGCCCCTGAAGTTGGATCGCCTATGTGTGAACCGGCCCTGAAGGTAGCCAGACGTGGCATATACGTGCCATGGTCACAATGCTTTCCTTTGAAGCATGGCAAAAATGACCCCCCTCCCCCCAATCACAGCTGATGGGCAGCACTGCTGCCAAAAGCAACATATTCAAGTGAAAGGGCAACACGACAAACCGTGAGCCAAACACTAGGCTAGGTGACAAGATTTTGAAAAAAGAAATCCGGGGACATATATTTTTTTACTAGTAATGGCGGCAATCAGCGACTTATAGCGGGACTGCAATATTGCAGGGAGCATTTGGATGTTTATCTACAACCCCTGGCCCAACAGTACCCAGACTATTTACAAGATAGCAAACAGCTCATTAACCTTTTGGAAGATATTACTCTTGAAGATAACACCATCCTGGCCACTGTTAATGTAGAATCATTGTATACCAACATAGGCCAGGATGATGCTCTCAGAGCAGTTAAGTGGGCCATGAGGGAGAACTCAGGATTAAGGCAGGACCAACAAGTCTTCTTTGTGGAAGCCTTAGAGCAGTGGTTCTCAACTCCGATCCTCGGGACCCACCAACAGGCCAGATTTTAAGTATTGCCTTGGGGAGATGCAGACTAGAATACTGCAATCACTGAGCAGCAAATGATTTCACCTGTGATGCATTTCAGTTATCCTGCAAACCTGGCCTGTTAGTGGGTCCCAAGGACCGGAGCTGAGAACCACTGCCTTAGAGTTAGCCATGTTCAGCAACTACTTTTGGCATGAAGGCAACCTCTATCGCCAACACAAGTTGTTGCAATGGGGGAAAAATATGCGGCAAGTGTGACAAATATTTTCCTCAGCAAATGGGAGCATGAGGAGATCTTTGCAAAACCTAGAGAGGAATTGAAGACGTACAATAGGTATATAGACAATTTTATAATAGTATGGTGGGGCATGGTAGAAAGTCTTAAAGTCTTCCTGGAGGAAATTAATACCAATGCGTACAACATTGTCTTTTCAGGTGGTTGGGAACATGAGCAGGTTAATTTCTTGGACCTCATACTGTACAGGAAGGACAATAAGTTGTACACAAAAACAAGTCCACGGATAGGAATGGATACATTCCGACACATAGTTGCCACCATCTTAGGCGGATAGGGGGGGATCCCAAAGGGGCAACTTTCCGTAATTGCAGGGAGGAGGAAGGGAGGAGAATCAGGAAGACAATAGCGAATATTAATTCGCTATTGTCACACAACTGGGTGGGCTCAGGGTGCAGTGCTCTGTGTCCCGAGCCCACCCTTTTTTGAAGCCAATTAGAGCCCCTGGCTCTAATCATGTGCTTAAAAAAAAACATTGAAATCCATGTGTCCTGCATGTAGATTAGGGACCGGGCGCCTGGATTATTATCAAAAAGTCTTGTAGCTGCAGGCATGCATTAAATTCCCACACAGGTCTTACTCACAATGTCCTCAGTGAGGGAGATTAAAGACCCTTCTCCAGACAAGGACTTCAGAACAATGCCCGCCAAGCAAAACTACATCATCAGCCTTCTCCAGGCCCTCAGCTCAACTCCTACTGAGGCCCAGGCTGCAATTCTTGTCTCAATATAGCTGCCTCCCAGGGGCAGCAGCCCATGGAGAACTGGAACCTCCCTAAAGAGAAAAGATCACTCTGGAAAGACCTCTTAAAAATGTATCACCTCCTGAGCCACCTTCTGGATGCCTCTTTCCAGTGATTGGCCGAGGCATGAAAAGTATTTATACTGGACAGTTGACTCACCCTGCCCTATATTCTCAAAGTCTCTCCCAGAGGCAGATGGGAGAAATCAAACACTCAGCTAGGAAACCCTGACCAGACAAAAATAAGTTACTGCTTCACTGACTGCAGTGAAGCCAAAAACTAAACTTAGCCTAACAACCTATCTAGAGGAGGGAGCTACATCTATATTTGCTGCTCCTCTTGCTGCATCCTTGCTCAGACCCCCCCCACCCCCAGTCTCAGGCTTATTGACTTGGCATAGTTCACAGGTATGTGAATAAGGAGTACACAGGAGCCCTTAAAGTGCAAAACAATTATCTGGCCTTCACAGCATAGCAAAATAGTGCAGTCTGAAACATTTTGTTACTGCAAGGAACACAACGTTATGGCTAGGACAGAGAAATAAATGGAAATCTCTCTCTAAAGCCTCATGCACACAGGTTGTTTTTACAGCTGCTTTTACCAGCGTCAGTTTTTTTTTTGCAGCTTAAAAACGCCTCTCCATGTTATTCTATGGCCTCATGCACACACACAGGCTTTTAGGAACTGTAAGGCCTCATGCACACAGGGTGTTACAAAAAAGCGAGCTGCAAAGCCACTACCAACACCAGGAAAAAGCGTGGGGGCTCCCCTCAAAAAACTCATTTTTTTTTAAATTTTGGCATGGGGTTCACTTACAAGATTCATACCAAACTCAAAAGGCCTGGTATGGATCTTGGTGGGGGGGGGGGGGGGCACACCACTTTCCCCCTTTTGATGAGGCGTTCCCTTTCAAGATCCTCAACGCACAAGTCGCACCACAAGTCGGATAATCATGATCCGACTTAGATGTGACTTCTATTCAAATCAATGGGCTCTCATAGGGAACCATTGATTTTGAATAGAGGCAGAGAAACACTGCTAAAAGCTAGCGTGGCTTAACATGCATTAACGTAATGTGAAAAGCTACTAAAAGCACGTTTTTACAGCCTCTTTTTTTCTGGCGTTGGTAGTGGCTTGGCAGCTTGTTTTTTCTAACGCTCTGTGTTCATGAGGTCTAAATCTCAGACAGCAATAAAAGCCTGACATAGAGTCTAACCCTCTGTTGCTCTATCCTAAAGTCAAAGAAAAAAGGTTTTGGCTGGAAGTTTACCATGACTGTTTAATGGTATTTTCAGTAAAAATAGATATTCCTTTTGATAGTGAAAGTTTTGGTGATCATCCCTGTATAACTTTCACATTTTCAACCATTACCTTATTAAAAGTTGTACTTTCTGATTTGTGCTGCAGTGTCAACATAGTTGTAAAGTGACCCCATTCTTGGCACAATTTCTTGGTAAGACAGGAATTTGGTATTCTTCCCAAATTTGATGGTGATAGCTGCAGCATGCATTGTTAATCCTGAAATGAAATGACCCTAAAATTGCAGCTGTTGTCCTAGAGGGGCACTGACATGGATTACGTGATATACAATGCTCCTCTCCTGAATGAGAATAGATCCTTGATCAGTTTAATGAAAAACATTACAATAAAGTCATGAGAAGGATGCAAATACAAAAAAAAAAATCACTTTCAAAAGATATACTCGTCATACAAATAATAAAAAATATGAAATACATAGCACCTTGTTAGGTAGAATGTTCCCTGTGTACATCATTGTAAAAATACTATAAAAATACTGTAAAAAAGAAAACTATAAAAATAAGGGCTAATTATTTTAGCATATCATTGAGAATACTACTAAAGAGCAAACACTATCAAATCCACTTTGTTATATTAAACTTTGAGACTCCACATGCCGTTATTCAAAATGGCACAATGTTTTTTTCTGTGTATGAAGACATTTTGTTCTGTTCATCTTTTCACTAAATAAATGTTCCATAGCCTTAATAATGCTGGATACATCTGAATAACATTACAGGAGGATTACACCAGCATTTCCATACTCTGTAGACTAAAGCCTCATACACACGGGACGACGATCGTACGTACGATCGTCTCAAATCGTATGTTGTCTGTTGTATCTAACATACTGACTGCACTACACGATCGTACGACCAAAGAAAGAAAGTTCAGGTGCATGTAATTAGCATCCGGCCGTTCCTGACTTCGGAGCATGCGTGTTTTGCACAATACAACTTGTTGTACCAACTGCTCTGTACACACGATACAACGGTCGTATGACAGTATGCTAGATACAACAGCCAACATACGATTTGAGATGATCGTATGTACGATTGTCGTCCTGTGTGTACGAGGCTTTACTGTACTCTAGCCACAATATCTGACAAAATCTAAAAACAGCATTCAATACTGCATTTTAGATTCTAACATCAGATGCCTTTTCATGAGTTTCACAAAAATTTCCAGAGTGAGCAAAATGCATGGACATGAAAAAATACATTAGTTTAAATAGAACTTGTTAACACTAATTCGGGGTATAATTGGGCCGAAAAGCGACCTAAAACAGTCATTTCGCTAGGAACCGGCCAACTTTTGGCTCATGTGTACAGCTCCCTGTCTGATCCTCTGTACACTGTGAACACCAATGATAGGCTGACATCTTCTAAGCAAGGTAACAGGGCAAAATACATACTTGATGAAAAGCAGAAGTTACAAATGCTTGCATAATAAGAGTGTCTAGACCACATGCGTCAAACACAAGGTCCACAGGCCAAATTCAGCCCCCCAGGCCATTCCATGGGGCTCTTGCACAGAGATTTTTTTCCTCAGCCAGGACATGGCAGAACTCGTCCTTTATTCCCGCTCACCACTGTCACTTAGAAAACAGGAGCCCTCTGTGTTTGAAAGGACAGCTTTCCTCTTGGCTGCTCTAAGAAATCCCTGCCTGCCCTGCACTCACAGCAGGGACAAGGGAGATGCAGGTGCAGTGTGGGATGGGGCATCACATAGTAAGATGCGCTGTGATCCCAGGTCCACAAATGCAAACCAATGATTTCCCTGCAAGCTAGAGAGAGAGGTGGAGCTGTCCCAAGTAGGTGAGATGCAAGCAAGCTTTTGGGGTGGGGGTGGAGAGATGAGGGTTGTGGAGGAAAATGTGTGCAGAGGTCAGAGCCGAGGAGGGATGGAAGTGAGATATGGACAGCCTGTGAAAAAAAGCTGAATCCTGCACACTGTGCACTCTGTATGTAGCACGCTCCTCAACTTTGCGCTCTGTACACTGCGCATCCATGAACTCTACACTCTGTATGTAAAGCAAGCCCTGAAACTGCACTCTACGTAGTGCACCCTGAACTCTGCACTCTGTACATAGTGCATCTCTGAACTTTGTACATAACGCACTCCTGGTATTTATCGTTCCTTTAAGATCCTCCCACTGTTTGGGTACACCCACTGTTCAATGCAGTTTGGCAAGGGGGGGGGGGGAGTTGAGTTCCTGCACCTATCCTCTGAGAAAAAGCCCTGGATAAATGTATTAAGTTTCACAGATACAACTGGCCCTTTGAGTGTAACCGTAATGCTTATGATGCCAGTTCTGAAATTGAGTTTAACACCTCTGTCTAGACTGAGTAGAAAGAGTCTGGCAACAGTGGCAAGAGAGCTAGCTTAAATGGAGAGAAGGCCAATGGCTGTCCTCAAATCGCAAAACACTTAGATGAGATCTAGATGAAGTAACAGGGTCCCGTACCATGTTTTGCTAAACATATCTGAAAGCTCACTATGGTTTGGTGAAGGGTAACCATATAAAGATGGGATCCGCTGCCTTATGGCTCAGTATAACATGATAGACACCTTGTAAAGAGTTGTACAACACATCGTGAAAGTAATGGGTCAAGTTATAATAGGTCTATTAATAAAGGACAATAGGAGTGGATTTTTCTGTGAAATTCTGAAGTCCAAATGTCTGGTTGAGGAATCTTCTAGGACAGGGGCAAAGGACACTGAAGGTATATCCTTAGCTGGTAACCAGACATTGTCAGAGAATAAACTGATAGTTGTGAACTAAGGCCAGCCAATGCAAGGAACAGATGCACTGAGGAAAGTGCAAGGAAGTGACAAATGCAGGGGGAGGGCACATTATATGAATGTCCCCAATAACATTTTAGGCAACTGGCTACTGTAAGCAGTTTATGGAGGTTTGGAGCTAGATGAGACTTAACCCAATGTTGCTGGTTTGGAGCTAGGTGAGGTTTACACCAATGGTGCTCATAAAAGGGGATGTTTTCACTGATATAAGATTCCTTGTAAACCTTGAAAAATTTACCAATATGATGGAAATTTGAAGGTGGCAAGATATGAATCAATATATAAACTAGTACCTTCATCCAAGAAAAACTAACTACGGGAGAAAAAAGGGGGGGAGGATGGCAAGAGCTCACCCCTATGGAGGCACTTTTGTTGGACTTTAATGGTACCATATGCATGAAGTACAAAACCACTTATTAAAAAAGAACATTCATCTTTATTACAAAAAAACTCTCCATTGAGGAGAAAGACAATACATAGAGTGTAATGAAAAACTTTTCTTAGTACAGGTATTAAAATTACAGACATTTATGATGATGTTATACACATTTCTGTAGACTCTTCATGTTTCGCGGATTTACAAAGAATCACCGCTTCCTAAGGAGTCTTTTGACACATAGGAATGTATATAATTGCGTATGTTGTCTGTATAATCTGTACTTTAACGATAAATGACAAGAGAGGAAATATATAATTGATTAGTGTACATCACAAAACCACAAAGTATAACTATAAATTATTTGCCTGTGTAGATATATCATTAATTGCTACCATGCAATGGTCATCCAAGGTGCTCAACTCAATGCAGGCCACCGCGCCCACGACAGGGGGCACCGTAGTCTACCCGGCGAGCACGGAGGCCAAGGGAACCTCCGGGGACAGGGGGTCATTCAAGTGCAACAAAGTCCAACAAAAGTGCCTCCATTAGGGGTGAGCTCTTGCCATCCTCCCCCCTTTTTTCTCTCGTAGTTAAGATGATGGAAATGTCATATAAAAAGAGACAGTTTTTCTCTGACAATGGCGGATACTGGTATTTTTTTTTGATCAAGAAACGAGTTTATTAAAAGATGTTCAGTTGTTACATATGCACATTCAAATGTCCAAGTTCGGATCATCAATAAAACAAGGTTGTCAAAGTCTAATTACAATTCCATTTGTCATTTTGGTTACAGTCGAGAGCATGTTACAATGCGGCGGTATCACATCATCTAGTTATTTGTTATGAGAAACCCACCTGTTTCGTCATTCACATACAATCACCATTAACATTTTCATGTCGCCCATTCTAGCATGGGTATACTGAATCGCCCTCCGTGAGCCATTTTTTTTCCCCGGGGCTGGTTCCCCTCCCCGTCTGGTCATGCAC
>BLSH010446136.1:191373-202449 GCA_018402905.1 Glandirana rugosa
CTAGTGCCTTGGAGTCGTGCATCGCCTCCTTAAGGCCGAGATAATGCGGTGTGATATGTGTAGGGTCTTACGGGTGTGAGGTAGGGTTCACCTCCTTATGGAAGCCTCATAGGTGAAGGGGGTTGACCTGGCTCTAGTTCGATTTGACAATCTGCGGGTTTATTGACGTCTACTCCAGAGGTTCCGTTAAAGGGTCGATCGACGCAGATTCCGGGGGCCCTACCTACCCAATGGGAACCTTAAGATACGATGTATACGCCTACAAGACCACCTGTCTGACGACCGAGAGATGGTCATATAGAAATCGTGACTTAGCCATGGCTTTAGATACGTCCTCCGGTTTTAACATCATTAAGGGTTTGGTCCCTTCCTGGGTGTGTGGGGGCTGAGTATATCCGGCTAAAGGGATGAGGTCCAGCTGTAGTTGTATATTCATAAACAATCTTCTAATATTGAAAGCCGTGTTTTTCCCGGGCATGAACCCCGTTTGGTCTGGGTGTATCAGTGTTAGTATTACCTGGTTTAGCCGGGTCGCCAATATTTTTGCAAGGATTTTGATGTCGACCTGGAGTAGGGAAATCGGCCTATATGAGTCGGGGGTGTGTGGGTCCTTCCCTGGTTTGGGAATTACTACAATTTTGGCCTCCTGCATAGATTTCGGTACCGATTCAGTGCTAAAGATATACTGGTAGAGAGCCAGCAGTCTGTCCACCAGAACATCCGCATATGTAGCATAGAATTCCAAGGGTAACCCATCCATCCCGGGGGCCTTAGACGCAGCTAGCTGGGAAATTGCCTTGGAGACCTCATCTGCAGTTATTTGGGCGTCTAACAGTTTAGCTTGATCTCGGTCCAGTTGGGGGAAGTGGATACTCCGAAGGTATTCCTCCACTTGGGATGGAGTGTGGGCATTCTGGGATGTGTATAGTGTGGCGTAATAGAGCCGGAATTCCTCCGCTACGTGCTGAGGTTCCGTGATCATTTCTCCAGTGGTCTTGGTCAGAGAGACCACCACTGGTGGTTTATGGTCCAGATGTGCAAGGTAAGCTAGTAGCTTTCCAGCTTTTTCTCCATGCTCAAATATTGTTTGTTTAGTAAAAAACAAGTGCTGTTTAGCCTTGTCTGTGTGTAGCTGTGCTACTGCCCGCGCGTGTATTCTAAGGTTGGCACTATTTTGACTACTGGGGTCCCGTAGGAAGATATTTTCTAAATGTGTGAGATGATCAGAGGCCTGTTGGAGAATAAGCTTAGAGTTAAATTTAATTCTGTTAATTCTGGTTGTTAATAGTCCTTTCACATGGAGTTTGAATGTTTCCCACACATTGCCCATAGAGGCACTCCTCTGGTTATTAGTGAAGAAGAATTGGAATTCTCCCGGTATGTCTATCTGCTGCGTCAATAGTGTCAGCCAGAACGGGTTTAGTTTCCAGGTACCACCCTGGGCCTTGTCGATCAGTCGTAGGGTCACCCAGTAAGGTGCATGGTCAGATAGATGTCTGGGCGCAAATCCCACCGCATCTAACTTTGGTAATAGTGTCTGAGTTAAGAAGATCATGTCTATCCTAGACATAGTATGGTGAGTTGTCGAGTGACATGAATACATTCTAGTATCTGGGTGTTTGTGACGCCAAGTATCTATTAGGGCAAAATCTGTCATCAGTCTACCAAACCTTGTGAGATTATGGGATAGTTCGCCCCCACCAGTTGCATTTATTCTGTCCAAGCCGGGCACCATGACCATGTTGAAGTCCCCCATCCACACTGCCGGGGCCTGCGGGTACCGCGCAACGAACGCCAGTCCCTCACGGATTACAGACGAGCAGTATGGAGGGGGGATGTAGCATGCCATAATCACCACGGGATTGCCTTTTATGGAAGCATATAAAAACACATATTGACCCTGCGGATCTGTTTTCAACTCCTGCAACTCAAAGGGGACTGTCTTGTGTATTAAAATGGATACCCCTCTAGCGTATTGGGAAAATGTCGAGTGGAATGCCCAGCCCACCCAGGGGCGCCTCAGTGCCATTTGTAGGGATCCTGTTATATGGGTTTCAACTAAAGCAGCTACCCCAGCTCCCTGGGCTTTTATATATGATAATACTGCTGTTCTCTTGATTCGATCCCTCATGCCCCTGACCTTCCAGGTAAGAAACTTTATAGTGGCCATCTTAGCAAATCAAGATGATCTTGTCCCGTGTTAACTGGTGTTTCACAGATCCGCAGGGTGCTATTTTCATTACATACCCAAACAGAGTGCATTATCATACGTGTCTGATGCCCTCGCCCAACAACATTTGTAGACCTTGGACAAAAATATGTTATGTGCATTAGACTGTTTACCTCCATCAGTAATTCGGAATTGTAGAGTATTTCAAACATTTCCCTCCCACCCCGCCCGACATCTCCCCAACCTGATGCGGGCTTCAGTCCCAGAACAAGAAACACAAAAAACAAGAAAACAGTCTTCCAGCTCAGTTCGTGAGCTGGAGGCGCGATACTTAAAAACGTGCCATCTTCTCCAGCCAGTTTAGTTTGCGTCTCCTCCAATGAGATGCGGTTAAACATAGCCCAGGCGTGTGCTGTGGAGATAGCAACTTCAGCGAAAGTTAGAAAACAACAAGTTTCCCCCATCTAGTGGAGCGACTGTTCCTCTGGGGTGATGATTGCGCACGTGAGCCTGTTTTGGTAGGGACCCCCGTTAACGTAATTACAATTGAGTTATCCAGTGCCGACTCACCCTCTGAGAGTTAGAGCGGGTTATCGTTATGGCTGCAACAGTCAGTGGGGTCAGCTACACTCCCTCCCTCCGTGGGGGGGAAGGTCGCAGTCCCTATTGCAGTCAGCGGGGGCGTATAGTCAACGGACAGGGTTGCAGCGGTGTATTCGGGTCAGTTAAGGAGCCGTTGCACAGCTGTATCTGTGGTCACCAGTGCGTATGTCAATGGTATAAGGGACAGCCATGTTGTCAAAGCCATGTTGCATGATGTATTACTCACATGAGGGTGCTTTGTCATGCCATCCGTTTTCCTCCTCGCCACCATTAAAGCTTTCATGCTCTGTTCTCCCTCCTGTCTAGCCAGTCGGTTGCCGCTTCCGAGGAGTCAAAGAACTGTGCTCGGCCGTCTATCTCCACCCTCAGACGTGCCGGGTAGAGCATTGCATACTTAAGGTGTTGGGCCCTCAGCCTCCTCTTCACCTCCTGGAACTTTGAGCGCTGTTTCTGGACCTCATTGGAGAAGTCTGGAAAGGCCGCCACCTGTACATTGTGGTATTGTATGTTACCCTGTTCCCTCATCAGCCTCAGGATTTTGTCTCTGTCCTTAAAGTTCAGGAACTTTGCTATGAAGGTCCGCGAGGGAGCCCCCTGCGGTGGTGGCTTGAACGGGATGCGATGTGCCCTCTCGACCGCAAACATGGCCGAGAAGGAGTCTCTCCCAAATGTTTTAATGAGGAGGTCCTCTAGGAACCCAGCTGGGTCCGCACCTTCTGCTGCCTCTGGCAAGCCTATGAACCGGAGGTTGCATCTTCGGAGGCGATTCTCCATGTCGTCTTGCTTGGCGGTCACGGCTTGTATCTGTCGCTGGAGATCATCCGCCACGTGTTGCAGCGGGTGTAATATGTCTTCTGCTGCCGATATCCTTGTTTCCGCCTCTTTGACTCGTTCCTTGAGAGCAGACATGTCTTGCCGGATGAGAGATATGTCAATTTTTACCTCGTCCAATTTGGTAGTGAGGGTGCCCTGACATTGGGCGATCGCCTCCAGCACTCTCAGTTCCGAGGCTGTCTGCTCCACGTCTGGCGCGCAGCCGGCGCCATCTTCGGCCTGCATTGCCTTGTCGGGCGCTCGGAATTTTGCGAGCTTGCTGGCCGCGTCTTTCGCCGCTTTGGTCGGAGACATGTCCCCCCTCTGTCCAGGGTGTGTTGCGCAGCCAATATATCGTTTTGGGTGCCGGTTCAGTCACAGGATAAGCGGGTCAGGATTATGTGGGTCCCGGAGCTCACTCGGCGCACGTCCGCTCACATCTCAGCCCAGGCCACGCCCCCGCGGATACTGGTATTTAATAGTAATTACTTTTGAAGCTATTTTATTATGTACCCATATTCACTATCTACTAGCCCTCCAGTAGTAATGAAAATGACTATTCTCTGGATCAAACATGTGTACGTTTGTTCAGTCTGCTGATACTCATACAATTTATGAACCGTGACTGTTTCATATAATGTGCAAGTCTCTGCAGATCTGACAAAACTACAGTTAAGCCATCAGGAAAATCACAAAGCGATGAATAAGCAATTGTCCTGAGTCAATCAACTTACCTTCTAACATTGTAAATCTGGCCCCCTGAACCTAAGTATTTTAGTAATCTAAAGCAAAAAGTGTAAAAAATTTAAGGAAAGCCGGGATAATAACTTATAATTTATTGTACTGAGTTTTGTTTACTATGACACATACAAACTGCTTAATTTTTCTATGAAGTGAATGTGCTTTGCTAGAAAGGTGTTGTAGGTGTGACATAAGGATTGCAGTGAGACATGAGTAAAATATGCCAGGTACAACCCAGAACCTGCTCTCACCTTATATTAGCATTACATTAGGCTATTAGTTAAGAAAGAAAAGTGTTCCAAGAAAATTGTCAGAGCCTTCTCATCTTCTCGGAAACGCACAGGCAAGAGAGAGCAGATCTTTAATAAATATATTCAGGACCTGTAATCACCAGGCAGGTTACACAATCAAATGTTCTCCACATGAGCTTCAACATGATGTTCAAATTGTCAAGGGTAATTTTCAGAACCTCACAAAACAGGTAGCCTTGATGGCTATTTTTGGTATTTATAAATTCTAATAACTGCAAGGGATTGCAATTGCATAAACTCTAATGGTGAATTTAAACAGCTGAATTTTGGTAGCTCAGTCATTAAGTCAATCACTTGAAAGCAGTAATAAATCACTGAATGAACAAATGGCTTGCTATGGTGTAAGCAACATATTAGCAAGAAGCAGCTATCAGTCAGCCTATTGCAACATTGTGTGATCATGTATGAAAAATTGATACTACGTGTTGTTGTGTAGCTTACACCATAAAAAGCAATTTGTTTCATCATTGATCAGTCACTATTCTTCAGTGATAAACTGCAGGCAATTTCAGTAGCAGTTATGCCTCGTGCACACGGGATGACGATTGTACGTACGATCGTCTCAAATCGTATGTTGCATAATGTAACTTGCATACTGACTGCACTACACGATTGTATGACCAAAGAAAGAACGTTCTCCAGCCGTTCCTGACTTCTGAGCATGCGTGTTTTGCACAATACAACTTGTTGTACCAACTGCTCCGTACACACGATACAACGGTCGTATGACCGCTTGTTGGTACGACCAAGTTTTATAGTCTGCTCATACAACTCCCCTTGTACGACCGTCGTATGTCGGCTGTTCTAATCGCGCATGCGAACGATCGATTTCGCATACAACGATCGTTCATACGACCTGTTGTATACGATCATCGTCCCGTGTGTACGAGGCTTTAAAGTGTTAGGGCCCATCCACACAGGGGCAATCCGACTTCAGGGGAATTTGCAAGGCGACTTCCAACACGACTTTCATAGCAACTTCAGAGCGACTTCAGCGCAACTTCAGGGTGACTTCAGGCGACATACAACACAACTTATGCCAGACGACTTTGCCTGTGGCCAATCAGAGAAGGGAGGGAGGGGGTTGCCCCAAATAAATTCTATTCTTTTCACTGTAAAGTTGCTTGCATTAAGATGGGGGATCCGACTTGGAGGCAAATTCTATTGAATCCTATGGGCACAAGTTGGATAGAAGTCGACTTGAAGTCTTGCAGGAACCTTTTATTGAAGTCGGAGCGACTCAGTAGTTTACATTAAGACGGTTCCCATTCATTTCAATGGGATTTCACTTGACAAGCGACTTGGGACGACTTGAGGCGACTCGAGTCGGAGCACAAGTCGCCCCTGCGTGAACGGGCCCTTAGAAACCCACAACAGTAAAATCAGTCTGTATATGCAGCATAGCATGCTTGTTATACTCAGTGTGGAACTTAAGGGGTTAATCCTCTGCATTGTGTAAAAATACTTTTTTGTCCTGTATGCCATAGATCCTTCCTTCCTGCACTGTCTATCTGCAAAAGAGTAGCTAACACAGACAGGGTAGCCCACCAGCACATGCTTAGTTGTGTCTTTTATGCTGGAGAGAACATGTACTTGTTCTCAGAGATAGCCATGGCACATGATATTGACATCACACATGTGGGCGTGTATACAGGCTGTAGTGGAAATCTCCTCCTACCTAAAATCTCACCATGAAGAAACTCTGCAGTCTATCGTGTAAATGTGGTATACAGATCCTCCAAAAAGGTATATAGTGGCAGTATTTTAATGTAAAAAGATTTATAAGCTGTGGGCACTGTGGGGGAGCAGATTAACTATTTTCATATTATTGGGTTTAGTAACACCTTAATATACTTAAAAATCCTCTTATTGCCCAGGGCAGCCCATGTTGAACGATAAAAAATGACTTGATTTTCCCCATACACACATTTAGGCCTCTTGCACGCTGCAGCTTGAAAAAGCTCAGTACATATTTTTTTTGTTTTTTTCTTTTACTGAGCTAAAATACAGCGTAAACAAGAGCAGTGCATTCTTTAGGTCAGTAATGTATGCCTCATGCATGCAAATGCCTGTGAATGGGCACAAATGCATGCAAATGCTCTTTTACATATTGTGCAGAAAGAGAACGCGAAAATAAGTTTGCGCGCATTTGCGTGAGTGCGCACGAAAAATGCGCAAATGCATATGAACAAAAATACGCTTAAATACGCGCGAATACATACAAAGTCTGAAAAAGTAGATGCTCCAACAGGAGTATCATGTGCAAGAGGCCTTACGGTGGATGTGAGAATCCTCCCACTGGGCCTTTGTAATTATATTCTGACAGCTGGGAAACTTCCCCATTGTCATAATATACTGATCAGTGCTGCTAGCTATAGTCAGCGGTGCTGAACGAGCAGATATATTCCAACAGGGCTGTTGTCATAGGCAGGGAGTGTGCTGGATGTGCCTGGGCACTTGGGTTGTCCCGATACCACTTTATTAAGACCGAGTACAAGTATCGATACTTTTTTCAAGTACTTGCCCACACCGATTACCAATACTTTTTTAATGTCAAGTAACAGTGGCACTAATATGCAGCTCTAATGTGTCAGTAGTTTTTAATTTTTATTTTATTTTTTTCACAATTTTATTTTTTACAATTTTTTATTCTGTTTTACAATTTATACATATATATATATATATATATATATATATATATATATATATATATTTTTTTTTTTCTTTACAATGCATTCTTTTTGGGGGGGGGGGGTGGGGGGGGGTGGACAGTCCGTGTCAGTGTTTTTTTTTTTCATTTATTTTTTAATATTTTTACAATTTTGCTGTTAAAAATGTATTTATTACAATGTTTCCTTTTTTTTTTAAATCAACCCTGTTGGGGGGGGGGGGGGACCCCTGACATCTCCTCTTTGAGACAGGGAAAGGGCCTGAGGATAAAGATTCCCCAGTCCCGGTCTCTGTAGCCTCAGCTGCACTGAAGATGAATGAAGAGGAAACAGCGGCTCCTCTACATTCATAAACTGAGATATTGTAAACACAGTTTACTGGAGTTGGAGACATGGGAGACTGGAGGAGGAGGGGGGGAGGCGCAGGAGCACATATGAAGGACACAGAGGGGAGGATACAGGGACAATCAGGAACGATTGGTGCAGCGGTGGAAGAGTTACAATCACCGATCTCCCTGTGCGGCTTTCAATAAACCATCTGAAAGCCGCGGAGGAGAGAAGAGAAGAAGCGTCTGTCAGATGCTTTACTGAAAGCCGCACAGGGAGATTGGTGATTGTAACTCCACCACCGCCGCACCAATCGTTCCTGAGTGTCCAAGTACTGGAATAGGCATCAAGAGCATGTGCGCGAGTACAAGTACTACTGAAAATGCTCGGTATCGGCACCAATCCTGATACTGGTATCAGGATTGGTGCAACCCTACTGGGCACACCCTAATTACCCCATGTGCATTAGCATTATAACCACTGGCAGAGCTTCAGGAGTCCAGGGGGCTCAAATCTCATTAGCTTGTACATGCATATTATTTTTTTAGGTGCATAAGAGGTGTGACCACATGATAATTCCTAATAAACCCTCTGCACACATGCTATATCCCTTTTCTAGCGAACTTTGCAATACAAAGCAGGGATTTTTAGTTTACACATATTGCAATACATGTTTAACCACTTCAGATCCACGCTATTGCCGAAGTACGGCTCCAGCGCGGATCTGAAATGCCGGGGCGACGTCCATGGACGTCGTCCCCTGTGCACGCTCCTCGCGCGCCCCCTGGTGGCAGCGGCAGCGTGCGCCACACGCTGCCTGAGCGTGCCCGTGGCTCGGGCTGACTCGATGTCCGCCCGGACCCGTCGATCTCTTTCAGGAGCCTCAGAACGGGGAACCGCTGTTGTAAACACGGCGGTTCCCCGTTCTGTGACAGGGGACATGACAGATCTACTGATCCCTGTCACTGGGATCAGTTAGATCTGTTATGTCCCAGCCAGCCCCGCCCCCCCACAGTTAGAACACGCCCAGGGAACATATTTAACCCCTTCACTGCCCCCTGCTGGTTAACCCCTTCAATGCCAATGACATTTACACAGTAATCAGTGGACATTTAAATTTCTGATCGCTGTATAAATGTCATTGGTCCCAAAAATGTGTAAAAAATGTCCGACATGTCTGCTGCAATATCGCAGTCCCGATAAAAATCGCAGATCGCCGCCATTACTAGTAAAAAAAAGAAAAAATAATAAAAACGCCATAAATAAATTCCCAGTTTGTAGACGCGATAACTTTTGCGCAAACCAATCAATATACGCCAATTGCGATTTTTTTTTTTACCAAAAATATGTAGAAGAATATATATCGGCCAAAACTGATGAATATTTTTTTTTAATGGATTTGTACTTTAGCAAAAAGTAAAAAATATTGTTCTTTTTTGCAAAGTTGTCGCTCATTTTTTGTTTATAGCGGCGATCAGAAATGACGCAGAGGTGATCAAATACCACCAAAAGAAAGCTCTAAAAAAAGGACGCAAATTTTATTTGGGTACAACGTCGCACGACCACGCAATTGTCATTCAAAATGCGACAGCGCTGAAAGCCAAAAATTGGTCTGGGCAGGAGGGGGGTTTAAGTGCCCAGTAAGGAAGGGGTTAAGCTGGCCAACTGCATCAAAGTAATCCCTCAGAGCTTAGTGATTGTAGAGATGTTTCACTTTGCACTTTGCAAAGAATACCCAATCATGTGGAAAGGGAAAAAAATGCATTTTTCCTCGCACAATGATAGTAGTCAACGGAGCTTCACCTCATACACTAAGCTCTGAGGCAGGACTGACGCAACCATAAGGCGGCTCAGGCAGCCACATTAGGGCACCAGCATGGGGGGTGGTAAAATCATAATCCCCAGCCACTTGCTGCACTTACACACTCCTAGCCGCTGTACCAGCTGGGAGTGTGTGTACTTCAGTAAAGCCAACAGTTGGCTTTCATGTTTAAGTGATACAAGTGGCTGTGAAGCTGCCTATAACTTCCACAACCACCGCCGCAATGTGCCGCCCTCCCCCGTGCGAACCCCCCTCCATGTTTACTGGGCTCCGCTGTCCCACATGGGGGCCCGGTACAGTCATGGCGGGTGTCGCTGGGAAGGGCGGCGGGAGCTCAGCGGACCTCTGTCTTTCCTCCTGTGCACAGACCAGGAAGTGATGTGTATGATGTCACTTCCTGCTCATGAGCTGTCAACCATTGTCCAGGGAAGTGGCTGATTGGTCACAATCTTTATTCCTTCAGCTGCAGTGGAATACAGAGTAAATATCCAGGGTCTAATAGACCCTGAACGTCTCATAAAGAGAACCTGTTACCTCTATGTTATCACATAGGGGACCAATAGCCCCCTATGTGATAGCAATAAAGCCATATAAAAAAGTTTTAAACATTTAAAGAGACACATAAAAAAATAAAAACAAACGTTTTTGAGAACCCCCACACAAATGAGTTGGGCGCTTACATAGGAAATCAGGGATTGCACTACAATTTTAGCACCAGAACTCCTGCATAAGGCTAGGTTCACACTGCTGTGGTGCGAATTTTCTGCGAATTGAATACGATTGCGATGCAAGTTTTTTCAGTACAGACACAAGTGCGATTTCTACATGTGTTGGTGCGAATCTACTGCAAAGCTGTAGCTGGAGTTGGAGGGGGAAGCTATCGCAGTGGTGTGAATGGGAGAGTGCGTTTTCAATCCGTGTTCTATTGTAGTCTATGGAGCTGCATTCGCATCGCACACGGATCAAACTCGCACAGGACCCTTTTTCTTCACGGATTAGATTCGCAACGCATCAATGTGAACTGCACTGGTAGAACACTATGTTATTGGAGATGACTTGCGAATGTAATCTATCGCAATGCAATCTATTCGCAGTACAGTTCACAGCAGTGTGAACCTAGCCTTACTCTAAACCAGTGGTTTTCAACTCCTGTCCTCGGGACCCACCAACAGGCCAGATTTTCAGTATTACCTTGGGGAGATGCAGTCACTGAGCAGCAAATGAGATCACCTGTGATGCATTTCAGTTATCCTGCAAACCTGGCCTGTTAGTGGGTCCTGAGGACCGGAGTTGAGAACCAATGCTCTAAACTGATGACTTGTAGGAGATTTTAAAGCATTGCCTATAAAAAATATAGGGTACTGAAGTTTTTCACTGTTTTACAGGTGCATGAAATTTTAAGGTCTGACATATTAGGTATCTATTTTCTCAGAACTACCTCATCTTTTATATTTTATCAATATTGGATAATAAATTAACCTGTGTTTTTTTACTGAAATGCTGTGCTTCATAACAAAATGTAACTACCAACATTTTATTCTTTAGGGGGTCTTCTTTGTTTTGGGAGTTTTAAGCACTCTTATGACCTAAAATGTTTTTTAAAACATGTAAACACAAAAT
>BLSH010446136.1:207188-228750 GCA_018402905.1 Glandirana rugosa
ACTCCGTTTAATTTCGAAGGTACGACGCGGACCATTATCTCTCCCATGTCACAATCTCTTACCTTCTTTCCATAAAATTGGTGAACACATGATCTCGTAAAAAAATTTAAAACACAAATGTACAAAATTTTTTGTAAAATCCGGTATTCTGACGAATTTTGAGGGTTTATCACAACTCGCTTGGGCCTGACATTGCAAGCCCAGACATGGCTTGAAAGCCCACAGACACCGTGCCTGTTTGATTGGCTGCCCTGCAGCTTCTCAACACGTGGAGTAAAATAGCAGAACCCCGGACCGAACCCGAACGATTTTTGAAATGTCCGGGTCCGTGTCCGTGCCACAGACACCCGAAAGTTCGGTACAGACCCGAACGTTACAGTCCGGGTTCGCTCAACACTATTTGGGAGTTTTAAGCAGTCTTATGGCCTAAAATGTTTTTTAAAACATGTAAACACAAAATTTAAAAAAATGCTCTAGTACACAAGTGGTTAAAATACCTTTCTTCCATTCTCTAACACTGTACCCTCTCTATTACCAGGCGCAGCATGGAAGCTTTAATTTGCCTCATCTGCCAGCTGCCCGTAGCCAGTGAGGGAAAGTGGGGAATGAATACCCCCCCATTATACACTGCCATTGGGGAGTTACGGGACTGGTGGGAGGATGATTGGGGGCAGGGGGAGCAAAATGCACCTTCGCCCAAGTAGACAAAAATCCTTGCACCAGCCCTGCTCTGAGGCAATTCTTGCAAAGTGAACAACTTTTTTGCCTTTAGTATATCAACCCCATAGGGAAGATAGTACCATCCATTCATTGGAAAATACTGGTTGAGGCCCTGCATTTTATTGGGCTCACCTATTGGCCTTACCACAGCATGATCTTCAGTATGGATGTGAAGAGTCCCATTTACCACTCAGATATGCAGTCATATGTGTTATTTTATGTGCTAATAATTTATCACATGATGTATTATATACCGATTTAGAAATCAGCTCCTAACTTCAGTAAACTTTTTCACATAAATCTGTTGTTTATATAGTTTGGCAAACCTTATCTGAATGACTGTATTGCTTGTAGATCTAAAGTGACTGGGGTACCCAACATGCAAACTGTTTATGTCCAACTGTAGCCAATAAATTCTGCATCCAGACATTAAAGGAAGAGTAAGTAGAGCAGAAGAGCAAAAATACTTTACACTTATAGTCTTATAGTCATCCTGTCTGGACTTTGTGGCTAAGGGAATTGACACTTTTCCCATTGTAGCCACTAAGCACAGCACAGAAAATCTATTCATCCATTACCATGCTGACTTTGGGAACATTAAAAGTTAATGACTAGCTTTCTAAAATTAAAAGCCTTGCACTTCAATCCAGCTGGGAAATACAATAGACAAGCATATTCTTTAAGTTAAAAGACAAAGCAGCAGAAATATTGTACAACTAGCCTGATAAAACACATTTAGTCATGAAAGGGTCCATCAGTCAGTCATGCATACTTGCCTGTCAATGTCTGTTGTACAGTGTGATTGCTGTACAGATAATTGACAAAAGCCTATGATGCATTTTACATTGCTTTCACTGATAATACATCTTCCTAAATTAATGTATTAAAGTGATTGAAACGTTAATTTAGCATCACACCATTTTTTCAGAAGATCTATTGTACATTTCAATTTATACAAGATCTATAAATTACATTTAAACTTACTGTATATATAACATATTGAGGAATGTATGGCATACTCAAAACTAAATATATATTTCCCAGACAAAAGCTGGCCATACATGGATCAAAATTTGGCGTGTTTAGCAGGGAACGGACGAAATTCTAATCGTGAATGGGCAGGCTGGTTGTACAGAAGTCTACCGATCGACTTGCGTTCAACCAGCCTGTTGGAAAGTTTCCACACTACAGTGAGATGGGGGTGGAGATCCCTTGTGATGATGGTGGAAAAAGTGGATTTGGCAGAAGCAGCTTGAACAGAAGATAGAAAAAAACATGTGATGAGCTGGGCAGGGGGGCATGTCAGCAGGAGGCACAGAAACAGGAGTGCACTGATCTTCCCAGTGAAGATCTGTGCAAGGGGGTTGTGTTAACACAAGTCTAACCACTGGAGTACAGGCAGGCTGTGTTCCCAAGTAGAAAGCAAAGAAGAAAACTAACCAGGTTGAAATGGATGTGCTTCCATATTCTGGCGTGGAAAGCAAAACAACTGGCAGGATCACCAGGTATTTCACACAAAGGAAGCAATGCAAAGAGAGCAGGATTTTTTTGGATACATGTACATGGTTATAAAGATGCTTAACAGAAATATGAAATATTGGGGTTACATCCACTTTAATTTTAAAGTGTGCATGAAAATAACGTATGTTTTGCTTTTTATGTGGTAAAGGTTTGCAGTTTGCATACTTTTTTCATTGCATTTTATTATCCCTACTGGAGCAAGAATCTCCATACTTTCAGTACATGGGCCGCATTGTATGTTTTACAAATATTCATGAGCTGAAATGATCCCTAGAGTAAAAAAAGTGCCCATCAGTGGCCCCTTTACATAAGGGTCTCCACCAGAGCCTTCTTACATTGAGTTCTCTATCAGAGTCCCCCTTACATCAAAGTCCCCCTTACATTAGAGTCCCTCATTGCATGGGGGGAGTGGAAGTGGAGACCATAGGCAGCCTCAGTCTGTGCACATTAAGGATATGCCACTGACCCTAGCTGCAGGCCGGATAAAATTATAGTGGGATCAGGGGCGTAACGATAGGGGTTGCAGGGGTTGCAATTGCAACCGGGCCCCATGGTCCAGGGGGCCCTGTACCTCCCTTGTACACCTGGATAGGAGGTAGAGTTGCCAGCTCATCCCTTTAAACCTGAACACATATTAATTACACAGGTTGTTCTGTGGCTGATTAAGGTGGTAATTAAACTCATTTGGTGCCTCATCTGCATTAAATTAGCCTCAGAACAACCTGTGTAATTGATATGTGTTCAGGTTTAAAGGGATGAGGTGGCAACCCTAATAGGAGGGATGGCGGGGGCAGCATTTAGAGGAACCACTCTCCTCCATTTTCCTCTATCCAGTTTACTTGTCTTGTGCTGTTCCCAGGGTCCCTGTGTCCCCCCCCCACAGAGCTGCTGTCTTCCCCCCTCCTGTAGAAGATGAGTCATGATGGAGAGATGGGAACGGCTCGGTAAATTTGTCATTTACCGGCTCCTTTCTTTTCTGAATGGACAGAGTCAGCGATTGGTACCAATTGGTTCATTCATCACTGAAGCATAGTAAACTGTTTTTACTATACTTCCGTTTCTGAATGAATGGGAGGCTCGGTGCACAGCTATTCCTGTCCATTCATTCTGTGCAGCTGAGGCTACAGGGATGGAGATGCAGAACTTGTGAAAGGGCCCCACTGCCGTACCGTAATAAAGGGACCCTCAATGGAAGTTATCAGTGGGAAGAGGGAGGGCCCTGGCCAGGGGTCAGGGGGACCCTTCATAATTTCTTGCACCGGGGCCCTGAAGGTTCTAGTTACGCCTCTGAGTGGGATGTATGTGGCGCGTGGGCAATAGTTTGGAAACTACCTGTTCTCAACCTTTTTACCCAAGAGGAACTCTTGAAATAATTTTCAGGTCTCAGGGAAATCCCAGCTAAAACTAATTCTTGTACAAAGGGTTTTATTAAAAATCAATGCAACAGAACAGCTCACGACATTGATTATCACATTATGAAAAAATCACATCATAGTACAAAAAGAGAGATCCAAATGAAATGAGGAAATGTGGTCGTGCCCTTGGAGATTCCAAAAATGGTCATAGAGAACAGTCAAGAGATTGCTGTCACAATTTGGAACCTCGTTAGTCTCAGACAAGCTGCACCAAGTAGCGGTAAATAAGACCTTACAAGGTGATAGGTGCAACTTGATATCAAAGCAGATAATCAATTAGTATATAATCAAGGATATACTATATAGCAATGTTAAACGACTTGGTAACCATATTAGTCAGGCATATGCCTATTGGTCTAATGAGAAGAAAGGAGGAGACCAAAGAAAGGAGGCAGGAGGCCAGAAATGTGAAAGGAAAGAGCAGTAGGAGAGAAGGGGAGTCCATGGGATGGGGGGCAGAGATGTATTAAATCAAGAGAAGAAAGAGTAAAATCTGGAAGGTTGAGTATAAGCAACCCAAGGCTGCCAAACCCGAAAGAATTTGTCATGGGTATCTGAAAGGATGGCCGTCAGTTTTTTTTATCATGATGCCGTTCATATGGTTTTTGACTGCTTCAAAGCTGAGTATGGGTGTCTTCCAAGCCCTGGCTATAGTTAGTTTAGTTGCAGTAAAGAGATGCAGGGTGAGCTGGCGCTCGGGCCGAAGCACTTCTGCTATTGGCTTACACAGGAGGGCCTCATAAGGAACCCTCTTTAGCTTGGTGTGGAATAAGTTGCGGAGAAGGGAGTAGATTCTGACCCATAATCTGCGTACCCTTGGGCATGTCCACCAGATGTGCACCATAGTGCCCTCTTGGGAGTACCCACGGAAGCAAAGGGGAGAGTAGGTTGGAATAAAACGTGCCAACCTGGCCGGGGTGTAATACCACCGATAAAGTATTTTATATGCATTTTCTAAAATATGAAAGTTTTTGGAGCATTTGGACAATGCTATAGCCATGACTTGCCAGTCCTCTGGGTCCAGCTGTTTCCCCAACTCTGCCTCCCACTGAAGATGATAAGGTCTCAGCTGCGTTTTTTTTTTAATAAATTATTGCCGCGTAGATTAATGAAATTAAACCAGAAGATTCAGGTAGAGATCTACAAAGACTCTCAAAAGGGGTCAGGGTGTAGGGGTGGGTCAAGACTTTATAAGCTGTTTGAGAAAGTGCCTAATCTGTAGGTAGCTATAATGTTCTTGGAGGGGAATATCATGTGATGATCAAAGCATCAAACGCGATCATCCTAGTTGGGGTGAACATAGAGTGGAGATCATCAAAGCCATTATCAGTCCACCATGAGAATTGTTGTGGCGGAACATTTCCCTGGCGGAAATAATGGACAGTGCAGGAGACGAAGTAGGGGGAGATGAGGGGAGATCAGGCCCGCCGAGTGTTTAATCAAGTCCCACAAACAAAGGGATTGTGCTAAGCATGGTTTAATCATATTAGGGCAATGTATATGGAGGAGCCAGGGCAGAGAGGCGACTGGGATTGGGTAAGAGTTAGAGCTGCATGATTAATTGTATTAAAATCACAATCTCGATTCACCCCCCCTGCGATCTCCATCAGGCATTACCGCGATTTTCAGTGCAGTTAATGGAGTCAGACTTGCGGGGCGACTCAGCGTGACTTGACTGTAATAGAAGTCAATGCAAGTCGCCTGAAGTCTCCCCAGCAATCTTTTGCTAAGTCGGAGCGACTTGAGTCTCTCCTATCTGGGCAGAGAGCCAAGTCAAGTTGATAAAAGAAGTAAAAAGATTCTGTGTATCAAATGATCAAAGGGTTGAACTCCCGTGTATAGAAGAATTTAGTTTAACCATTTCAAGACTAAATCTTTTCTGACATTTGTTGCTTACAAGTAAAGATCCAGTATTTTCTGCTAGAAAATTACTTGGAACCCCCAAACATTATATATATATATATATATATTTTTTTTAGCAGAGACCCTAGAGAATAAGATGGTGGTTGTTGCAATATTTTATGTCACACGGTATTTGCGCAGCGGTCTTTCAAAAGCAATTTTTTGGCAAAAATTACACTTTCAAAAAAAAAAAAAACTAAACAGTACTGTTAGCCCATTTTTTTTGTATATGAAAGATGTTACGCTGCGAGAATCGTGATCTTTATTCTAAGCAAAAAAATTGTGATTCTCATTTTAGTCAGAATCGTGCAGCTCTACTAAGAGTCCACTAGATCAATAGTGGCCCATTTGATGCCAGCTAAAATCAATTCATTTGGGGTCGGGGGGGACAAATTCCCCTTATATTGGTGACTAGTAGGAAGAATGCGATTAACAGTGGTTATCAGAATGCCACCTTTACAGAGGATCAAAAAGATCATTGGTGTCATGCAATTGGCTTTGTCAAGTGGCATTGGCTCTGGAATTTTGTAGGCACCATCAGAAGGTCAATTAGCACCAGCTCAAGGAACTCCTAGAAATCTTTGGAAGAAACTTATGGTTCCCTGGAACCCTATTTAAAAATGGCTGCTCTAGATGCTATCTGTGATTATGATGTTTTGAGATAAATTAAAGCACCTTATAGGCAGATGCAGCCTACTTTCTCCACTGCAGGTGGTGCTCTTCCACAGCAGCAGCGCAGTAGGAGAGGAAGTCAGGAGGTACAGGTTCCTCTATGGTTTCCTGAGTCATTTGGGGGAAGCTCTCCCATTGGACGCTACTGCCCCATGTGACTCCTGAAGCCATCTTGGGTCAGGCAGAGCCTTTTTTAAGGCTCTGGCTCCCAGGTTTGGCGCAAATTTGTGAGTTGGTAGAGTAGGGATAGGTACCCCATCTGGTAGGGGCAGAACTAGTGGCAGGGAAAGGTTCCTGATGAGGAGGGAAAGGGTAGGGTTTGCTGTTTTCTAGACACCTGATTGCTTGGGCACAAGACAGCCAGACTGCATTCTGCCCCTTTCTACAGACTCTGCCAGCCCAGGTGAAACCTACTCTCTACACGCTGTTGGACCTGTGAGTGTTCCTGGCTGGGCTGCCTTCCGACTGGATTACTTGTGAACTGTCTTAGCATTGTTTCAATACGAGTTCTTTCCTGCACTGGGACTGTGTGTGTTTTCACTACTGCACCACACTGCACCACACTGCACCCCACGCACAAGCTACAAAGTGTGTTTAATCAGACTGAGCAGTAAATGACAACAACCAATACATATGCTGTTAAAGAGGCTTTGTCAGGGGATTAGAGGTACCTAAACACACCTGCAGCAGCCTCTCCTGTCTACTACCTCTGGAATCTCCTGTCATGGACCCACCCCTGGCCATTGTGACAGGCAGAGCTTTAGTACTTCCCACACTTGCCCACTCATTTATAACTCCTGCCTATTCTTATTACCAGGGGCAGCCCATCCATTAAGGGCGCCGCCCCCCCATCCATGCATCCGTCTCCTTGCAGGACGCCGGATGCATGGATTCCAATGAGGGGAATGTTTTTTTGATGCACCTGATTAGAGCCAGAGGCTTTAATAGGCTTCAAAATAGGGTTTATTTGGGCCACAGAGAATGCAAACCAAGCCCACCCAGGTGTGTTACAATAGTGAATGAATATTCGCTATTGTAACACTGATCCTCCTTCCGGCCAATCAGGAAGCGGGTCTTGGGACCCGTCACCTGATTGGCTGAAAGAACAGGTCTTCCTATTGGATGCCTAGGAGGAGGGGAAGAGATGCATGGCAGAAACCGCCGTGATGGAGGAGAGGACATGGGAGCCGCCCACCGCCTGCCACCTAGATGGGGTAAGTGCCGGACCGACTGGCAGACAGTGAGTCACTGCTTATTACTCAATGAGGTCACCTTATCATGACAGGCCATTAGGAATGTATGGGTGCATGGCTAAGCAGCAAGCTTAGGATCTACAGTGTAGGCGCATATCTGTATAACAGAGATATTGTTTGGATCTGTCATTGCTGTTGCCATTGTCACATAAATCATTATACATCGTAATATATTCGTTTTAAACATTTGCGTTCTAATTGGTGATACTAAGTCACCTTCGCCTTTACACATTTTTTGGTTCTGCAGGTATTACTGACATAGCTCCTCAGGAAGGTTTTTGATTTAGCTTTTGCCATTTTGCATCCTATTTACCTTGCAGGTAGCTCCAAATGCAAATCATCTGTATGCTCAGAAAAGTACATAAAAAATAAAGGACAAGTACAATTCTTCCAGGGAAGACCATAGGTTTTGCATTTGAAGATCTGCTGTATATGTACTGTATGTGTGAATATGAAGCATAACTCAGGCAGGAGTGTGCTTCTTTCATTTTTTTGTTTTAGGGGCACTGCCTGATTATTTTATTACAATATACTGTTAGTCTATTTTTTAATACAGATATAAAGAATTCAGGCTTGCTCATCAAATCTCACAGCTGTGCACTCTTCCGCAGGCAAAAGAGCAATGGAAATATTTTGACCTGAATTGGTACAAGGGACCATACTGTAACACTGCTGTCTGTTTGCTTTATACTAATGACAACCTAAACTCAAAAAGCTTGCTAGCGCTTTTTATCTTATGACAGATTTATTTTAAGCCTTGCAAAAAATCAAAACTGACTGCACTGTGTATGACAAAAAACATGAAATAGAAGTATCTATTAAACTAGTTAGAGCTTTTCCTATAATGCTGTGCAAACAGCTCTAATGATGTGCACAGTTCAGTAATACATTCAGCAGATATTTATACAGAACATGTCCAGCTTAAAGGAAATGCAAGGTCTTTGCAAAGTTTTTGCAAGGCTATGAGTGGGTGTATTACTAAAAAACAATGCAGCCCCATGAAACTGAGCTAAAACCATATCTGCTAAAAGAAGAGGAAATATATTTTCCTTTCTACCTGCCCCTGTCTTGAGACACTGCTTTTGTCCTGCTGGTACAAATATTTAATTGGTCAGATTGGTCAAATACCTGTTTCCCCTTCTGCACACAGTGGTTCAACCCACCAGTTCATACATCCTGTTGTGAAATTCCAGTTGGTGGGAGAAACCACAGCCTACAGCAGGGGAGAAGATATTCCACACACCCGGATTGGGTGCCGTTTCAAAGCAAAGGCCACTGTAAAGGTAGGTTTATGCCTTCTTATTTTGGCAGATATGGTTTTGGATACAAGTGACTGTGCTGACAGGGTTGCTTCAAGGAAAGAGACTGAGTGATTCAATAAAATACTCAGCTGTTTCTAATGACCACTGTTCAAATCTCCATATTTAACCACTTGAGCTCCGGAAAGGTTTTACCCCTTTCCTGACCAGGCCATTTTTTGTGATACGGCACTGTGTTAATTTAACTGAGAATTGCGCGGTCGTACGATGCTGTACCCAAATAAAATGTTTGTCCTTTTTTGCCCACAAATAAAGCTTTCTTTTGGTGGTATTTGATCACTGCTGCAGTTTTACATTTTTTGCGCTAAAATAAAAAAAATGACAATTTTGAGAAAAAAACTAAATTTTCTATTTTCTGCTATAAAACATACCCAATAAAAAAAAAATCAATTTTTTTTCATCAGTTTAGGCCTATATGTATTCTGCTACATATTTTTGGGTAAAAAAACCCAATAAGTATATACGGTGGACATCAAGTCCGCCAGACACACTGATTGGCTCTTGCTGTGTCCAATCACAGTGGGAGCGGGCCACCTGCGTGTGCGCGCGTGTCCCAGACCTGGAAGTGTCAGATCACGTACTAGGTACTAGCACCACCCTGCCACAGTAAATGTACACGGGGCTGTCGCTAAGTGGTTAACACATAAACAAGCTTAAAGTGTTACTAAACGCAGCAATATAAAATCAATCAGTGCACACAGCTTCTAAATCTTCTTTTAATATCAAAATACTGCTGCTATATAGCTTTTTTCATCTGTATATTGCAGTCAGGTGATAAACTGCAAAGAGCCAGGGCTTCCACAGTGTTCATATAGATGGAGATTTCACTCTCTGATGATGTAACTTCCTTTGCATCAGTGACCCTTCAGCCACAATCTGGCCAGAGCTGATTGGTGCTTTCCAATGACATGCTCAGTTCACAAATAAACAATCATTGCCTCTAGAAATGCACTGTAGTCTGTGTCCATGTGGAACAGGAAGATCGAACAGAGCATGTGCAAACTTTCCTCACTGCCTGCATGTAGTATATAGAGATGAGCCCCCGGTTCGAGTCGAACGCAAGTTCGAGTCGAACATCGGGGGTTCGTCCATTCGTGCCATTGCGAACATTATGGGGCGTTCACGGAAACTTTACGCGCCGCATAATGCATTCCATGCTTTGGCCAATCAGCGGGTGGCCTGCTGTGAGAGCTATGATTGACTAAAAGCAGGGTGCCTTTAGCCAATCACTGCTCAGCAGCCTCAATCTACACCCCACACTATATAAAGCCGCTTGTACTGCGGCTCTATGTAGTGTGTGTTGGCGGCAGTGCTGGAGTGATTAGATAGAGAGTTTAGGTTGCAGATTGCAGGCAGTTTAGCTAGATAGCTAATTGTGAAAAAAAGAAAAAAAAAAGATAGATAGATATAAAGATAGATAAAAAGAAATAAAGATAGATTGTATTTAGATCGCCCTATCTATCTATCTGTCAGTTAGTGCAGGCAGGTTAGTGTAGGGAAATATATACTAGCTAGATAGGGCTATCTGTATACAGTCAGGCAGTGCAAGAATATATATATATATATATATATATATATATATATACACACATGTATATATATATATACCTTCCTAGTGTGTATATATATATATATATATATATATATAACGCAATGCCTTATACAGCTAATTCAGTGTATAGTATATAGCGTCTGTTTTGGCAGTGCATGAATATATATATAGTCTAATATATATATATATATATACACACGCACAGTGTACACTATATATCAGTGCATTCAGGGTGTACATACGGTATATAGTACACTTGACGTGGTGTATTAAAATATATACAGCCTGGTATATATATATATATATATACATATATATATATATATACATATATATATACACACAGTATCTCACAAAAGTGAGTACACCCCTCAAATTTTTGTAAATATTTTATTATATCTTTTCATGTGACAATATTGAAGAAATTATTGAAGTAGTGAGTGTGCATCTTGTATAACAATGTAAATTTGCTGTCCCCTCAAAATAAATCAGCACACAGCCATTAATGTGTAAACCGCTGGCAACAAAAGTGAGTACACCCCTAAGAGAAAATGTACATATTGGGCCCAAAGTGTCAATATTTTGCAAGGCCACCATTTCTTTCCAGCACTGCCTTACCTCTCTTGGGCATGGAGTTCACCAGAGCGTCACAGGTTGCCACTGGAGTACTCTTCCACTCCTCCATGATGACATCATTGAGCTGGTGGATGTTAGAGACCTTGCGCTCCTCCACCTTCCTTTTGAGGATGCCCTGCAGATGCTCTTAGGTCTGGAGACATACTTGACCAGTCCATCACTCTTTACCCTCAGCTTCTTTAGCAAGGCAGTGGTTGTCTTGGAGGTGTGCTTGGGGTCGTTATGTTGGATTACTGCCCTGTGGCCTAGTCTCTGAAGGGAGGGTATCATGCTCTGCTGTAACTCTCCAGTGGCGGCAGCACTCGTGCAGCCTCAGACCATGACACTCCCACCACCATGCTTGACTCTAGGCAAGACACACTTGTCTTTGTACTCATCACCTGGTTGCCGGCACACACGCTTGACACCATCTGAACCAAATACGTTTATTTTGGTCTCATCAGACCACAGGACATAGTTACAGTAATCCATGTCCTTAGTCTGCTCGTCTTCAGCAAACTGTTAGCGGGCTTTCTTGTACATCATCTTTAGAAAAGGCTTTGTTCTGGGACAACAGCCATGCAGACCAATTTGATGCAGCATGAGCCATATGGTCTGAGCACTGACAGGCTGACTCCCCACCCCTTTAACCTCTGCAGCAATGCTAGCAGCACTCATACATCTATTTCCCAAAGACAATCTCTGTATATGATGCTGAGCACATGCACTCAACTCCTTTGGTCGACCATGGCGAGGCCTGTTCTGAGTGGAACATGTCCTGTTACACCACTGTATGGTCATGGCCACCATGCTGCAGCTCAGTTTCAGGGTCTTGGCAATCTTCTTATAGCCTAGGCTATCTTTATGTAGAGAAACAATTCTTATTTTCAGATCCTCAGAGAGTTTTTTGCCATGAGGTGCCATGTTGAACATCCAGTGACCAGTATGAGAGAGTGAGAGCGATAACACCATATTTAACACACTTGCTCCCCATTCACACCTGAGATGTTGTAACACTAACAAGCCACATGACATCGGAGAAGGAAAATGGCTAATTGAGCCCAATTTGGACATTTTCACTTAGGGGTATACTCACTTTTGTTGCCAGCGGTTTACACATGGCTGTGTGTTGATTTATTTTGAAGGGACAGCAAATTTACACTGTTATACAAGCTGTACACTCAATACTTTACATTGTAGCAAAGTGTCATTCTTTAGTGTTGTCACATTTAAAGATATTAGAAAATATTTACAAAAATGTGAGGAGTGTACTCAGTTTTGTGAGATACTGTATGTACACACAGTGTATTGAGTGTACACTATATATTGGTGCATTTGGCAGTGTACGGTATATAGTACACATGGTGTCTTAAAATATATACAGTCTAGTGTATCCAGATATACACACAGCGTATTGAGTGTACACTATATATCAGTGCATTCGGGGTGTGCAGTATATAGCACACTACTTGACGTGGTGTCTTAAAATATATACAATCTAGTGTATACAGATATACATGCAGCGTATTGAATGTACACTATATATCAGTGCATTCGGGGGTGTACACTATAGCATGCTACTGGTGGTGTCTTAAAATATATAGTCTAGATTATACATAGAAACATAGAAAAGTGACGGCAGAAAAAGACTGAGTAGTCCATCAAGTCTGCCCCTTTTTATTTTTTTATTTATTTATTTATTTAGTTTTTGTTTTTTGTTTTCACATGTCTTTGTTGTCTGACTATAGATTTATGTTTATCCCAAGCATGTTTGAAGCCATTTACTGTTGACTGTCTCACAACCTCTGTTGGTTGTTTATTCCTATCATCAACCACCGTTTCAGTACATTAATACTTTCTAAGATTAGTTTTGAACTTCCCTCCAGTTAGTTTGAGGTCATGTACCCGTGTTCTTGATTTTGGTTTCATATTGAAAAGACTGCCCTCCTGAACGTTATTCACCCCTTTGATGTATAGGTTTCAATCATGTCTCCTCTTTCCCGTCTTTGCTCCAGACTGTACATATTAAGTTCCTGAAGTCGCTATTGATATGTTTTATCCCCCAGACCTTTCACCATTTTTTTTACCCATCTCTGAATTTAGTGTACACTATGGGGTTGATTTACTAAAGCTGGAGAATGTAAAATTTGGTGCAGTTGTGCATGGTAGCCAATCAGCTTCTAAATTCAGCTTGTTCAATTAAGGTTTGGCAATAAAACCTGAAAGCTGATTGGTTTTTATGCAGAGCTGCACCAGATTTAGCATTTTCCAGCTTTAGTAAATCAACCCCACTATATCAGTGCATTTCAGGGTGTAAGGTATAAGGTATATAGCACACTACTTGGCGTGGTGTCTTAAAATATATACAGTTTGAGCATCCACTTAGTTACTGGGTCTTGAGGATGGACCACTGGCCGGAACTTGCTCAATATGCAACTGAGTTACTGGACTGTCCTGCGTGCTTTCTGAACGGGCATTCAGCGCTGCTGGAGGGTTCGTAACCGATCAAAAAGTGTGCCCGTCCACAGACTCGGTTGATAGGCTCACATTTATAAAAATGAATCAGTCCTGCATCAGCAGCTATCAAGCCCTTGATGCTGATGCAACTGATTAAATTTGCTAGGGATCTGGGATCCCTTGAAGTCTGCCACTGCTCCTATTCCTCCTGTCCATAATGTAGAACAATATTTTGTATTTAGGGCACCACCAACACCCAAGGCGCAATTTTTCTGCACCTGGTTTACAGGGGTATGCCATAACAATTTTTAAAGTAATTTAAAACAGCAGGGCCCGTTCCTGCATCCAACAAGAGTAACTGCAAGGGGTGACAGTGTTCTGGCACCGCCAGCACTGAAGGCCCAATTTTTCACCACCTGTATGACTGGGGGCTTTTGTCACAATTTTTAAACTAATTTACAACATCAGGCCCTGTTCCTCCGTCCAACAAGAGTAACTGCACGGGGTTACAGTTTTCTGGCACCACCAGCACCCAAGGCCCAATTTTTTGCCACCTGTTTGACTGGGGGATTTTGTCACAATTTTTAAACGAATTTACATCAGGCCCTGTTCCTCCATCAAACAAGAGTAGCTGCAAGGGGTTACAGTGTTCTGACAATACCAGCACCCAATGCCCAAGTTTTCACCACCTGTTTGACTGGGGGCTTTCGTCACAATTTGTAAACTAATTTACAACATCAGGCCCTGTTCCTCCTTCCAACAAGGGTAACTGCAAGGGGTTACAGTGTTCTGGCACCGCCAGCACGCAAGGCCCAATTTTACGCCACCTGTTTGACTGGGGGATTTCGTCACAATTTTTAAACTAATTTACATCAGGCCCTATTCCTCTGTCCAACAAGAGTAACTGCAAGGGGTTAAAATGTTTCTGGCACCGCCAGCGCCCAAGGCCCAATTTTTCGCCACTTGTTTGACTGGGGGGGATTTTGCCACAATTTTTAAACTAATTTACATCAGGTCTTGTTCCTCCGTCCAACCAGAGTAACTGCAAGGGGTTACAGTGTTCTGGCACCAAAAAATTTGAAAAGTTACACTGCGCATCCAGAATAATAATCAAAGCAGCTGACACCACAACTCCAACAGTATTTGTGAATATCAAACAATAAATAACGTGTAAAGACTAAAAATCAAACTAAAGTAAATAGCAAACTCTGGACCTGGGGACAACCCAGGAATAATTAAGTCATTAATAAAGTCCACCAAAAAATATCCAGCTTAAAGAAGATGTGTAAATCGTGATAATAGAAAATAGTCGTGATAGTAGAAAAAATATTCTGTGCTTCAAAGAAAATTTGACAGGGGGATTTCGTCACAATATTTAAACTAATTTACATCAGGCCCTGTTCCTCCGTTCAACAAGAGTAACTGCAAGGGGTTACACTGTTCTGGCACCGCCAGCACCCAAGGCCCAAGTTTTCGCCACCTGTTTGACTGGGGGATTTTGTCACAATTTTTAAACTAATTTGCATCAGGCCCTGTTCCTCCATCCAACAAGAGTAACTGCAAGGGTTACAGGGATCTGGCACCGCCAGCACCCAAGGCCCAAGTTTTCGCTACCTGTTTGACGGGGGGATTTCATCACAATTTTTAAACTAATTTACAACAGCAGGGCCCGCGCCAAAATTTAAAAAAAAATCACGGGGGGTCACCCACCAAATTCCAAACCAGGCCCTGCAGGTCTGGTATGGACTTTGAGGGGAACCCCATGCCAAACTTTAAAAAAATGGCGTATGGGTCCCCTCAAAATTCAAACCAGACCCTTATCTGAGCACACAGTCCTGGCATGGCAGGAGGGGGGTGGGGATGAGCGAGTGCCCCCCTGAACCATACCAGGCCACATGCTCTCAACATGGAGAGGGTGCTTTGAGGTCCCCCCAAAGCACCTTGTCCCCATGTTGATGGGGAGAAGGACCTCATCCCCACAACCCTGGCCGGTGGTTGTAGGTGTCTGCGGGCAGGGGGCTTATCAGAATCTGGAAGCCCCCTTTAATAAGGGGGCCCCCAGATCCCAACCCCCCTATGTGAATAGGTATGGAGTACATAGTACCCCTACCCATTCACCAAAAAAGGAGAGTAGTGGTACAAAAAACAAAAGGCAGTTTTTGACAAGTTCTTTATTGTGTAAAATAGCTCTTCTTCTTTCTTCCTCCATCTTCTTCTGTCCCGGTCCTTCTTCTGGTCTTCTGCTTCTTCTTTTAGTCTTCTTTCCTCTCTTCGTCTTCAACCTTCATCTTCTTCTTCCTTCTTCTCTCACCGCCCTGCTGCTGCAGCCTGGCCCCTGCGCGTCTCCCTGAATGGGCGGTCTTCATAATGACAGTTCTTTTATAAGAAGGGGCAGGGCCACCCAGTGACATAACTGAGTGAACCAGCCACCTTCTGACGTCATGCGCTGTCAGAGGGGGCCGGTCACCCATTTACGTCACTGTCTTTACTGTCATTTTGAAGACCGCCCATTCTGGGAGATGCGCAGGGCTGCAGCAGTGGGGAGAGCGGCGGCGGTGAAAGAAGAAGGAAGAAGAAGATGAAGATTGAAGACGAAGAGAGGAAGTAAGAAGACTGAAAGAAGAAGCAGAAGAAGGACCGGGCAGAAGAAGATGGAGGAAGACCGGAGGAAGAAAGAAGAAGAGCTATTTTACACAATAAAGGACTTATCAAAACTGCCTCTTGTTTTTTGTACCATTACACTCCTTTTTTGGTGAATGGGTACAATGTACCCCATACCTATTCACATGGGGGGGGGGGATCTGGGGCCCCCTTATTAAAGGGCCATGTAGCCTGGTATGGTTCAGGAGGGGGAGTGCTCGCCCGCCCCCCCCCCATCTTAACTGGCCAGGGCTGCTTGCTCGGATAAGGGTCTGGTTTGGATTTTAGGGGGACCCCCACATCAATTTTTTTTTAAATTTGGCACGAGGTTCCCCTTAATATCCAAACCAGACCCAAAGAGCCTGGTTTGGACTGGGGGGGGGGACCCCACGCACTTTTTTTCAGCAATTTTTTGTACATTGCCGGGAGCTGGCAATACCTTACAGCCGCAATTTTAAATGACAATTTTTCCTATGGAAATGTAATTTTGCTCTGGCTATGTTCTACACCTAACAGAGATGCGCCCTTTTACAGACAGACTAAGGACACCCCCCAGGCACAATATTTAAAGGAATTTTTCATCTTTTTTCACTTTAAGCATTATTAAAATCACTGCTACTGAAAAAACTATTGATTTAAAAACTTTTTTTTTATTGATACATGTCTCCTAGGGCAGGGCCCAGGCCCCCCTACACTTTTTAGGGCAATAACATTGCATATAAGCATTTAAAATGAGCTCTTTTGGTTTTTCATGTTCGGGTCCCATAGACTTTAACGGTGTTTGAATGTTCGTGCAAACTTTTTTCCTGTTCGCATGTTCTGGTGCGAACCAAACCGGGGGGTGTTCGGCTCATCCCTAGTAGTATAGTATAGTATAGTATAGTATAGTATAGTATAGTATAGTATAGTATAGTAGAGTAGAGTCTAATATAGTAGACAAGACAAAAAGGAAGTATCCAACCATACAAGATCAAACAGCCTTTTTACACAATACAGAGGATTAATCCCTTAAATTACACAGTGAGTATAGCAATCATGCTGTTCTGCATATACAGACAGATTTTACTGTTGTGGGTTTAGTAACACTTTAAGTCACACACAAAAAATTATTACAGTAATAACTTTATTTTTGTTTACCATTATTAAAGGTATATACATAGCGCCATCAATTTACGCAGCACTTTACAAATATATTGTACATTCACATTATTCCTTGCCCTCAAGGAGCTTACAATCTTACTCAGTGAAAACTTTAATTTTTACGGGAACCAGTTAAATATATTACTAATCAGTGAAGTTGACAGGTATCTGTTCTAAAAATAGTCATTTTTAAAACTAGTCAGAAATAAATGAGAGTGCTCTCAAGATTAACCTAAACACAAAATCACATGCATAGTTACAGTATATATAACGGAAAATTTACTATCAAATACTTACCGTAATTTTCCTTTCCCGCCTCCTCTCCAACGCTATTGGATCCCTAATCCCATAAATGTGAGCTCCCGGCTAGATTCCGTGTTCCATAACTAGCCTACTCCTTAATGCATGGGTGGGGACTCCGTCTGCCATGGAGTCCATCAGGAAAGGAAAATTACGGTAAGTATTTGATAGTAAATTTTCCGTTTTCCTGACAGACTCCATGGCAGCCTACGTGTGGGAAATAACTAGCCAGAACCACACGGGAGGGTATGCTTTACACACAAAGTATTTAATTTGCACCATCAATTGACAAGACAGCCCGACCAAAGTTCACAGAGGTCCATGAGGCCGCCCTGCAGATAACTTCCGGGGCCACATGCCGCACAGCTGCCCAGGATGCTGCCAGCCCTCTGGTGGAATGAGCCGTCACCGCCTCCGGAGGAGCCATCCCTTTTGCCCTATATGCTTGCTGAATTGCCTGGACGATCCAAGCTGCTATCATCCTTGACGAGGCCCGTTCCCCTCTGCTCTTCCCTGAGTACCGCAGAAACAGATACTCTGAGCGTCTGAAGGCATCCGTTACCTGGAGATACTCCTTCAGGACCTCTCCTACATCTAGCGGGTGAACCCTTCTGGAACCTGCAGTCCTGAATGTGGGAAGGACAATCTCTTGGTTCTTGTGAAAAACCGACGTTACCTTTGGATTTGTATTGAGCATGGGTACCAGCACTACCCTATCTGGGAAGAAGGACAAGAAGGGTTCTTTATGACCGAGGGAGCCAATTTCCGAGACCCGCTTGGCCGATGTGACTGCTACTAGAAAGGCCGCTTTCGAGGACAGTTCCTTCACTGAGGTTGGATCGATTGTTGCCGAGAGTGAGTCCAGGACTAGAGGCAGGTCCCACTTGGGAAACCTTGATCTTCTTTGGGGCCTTATTCTCTTATTCTCGCTGCCCCCCTAAAGAACTGCCGGACCAAAGGATGGGCGGCCCACGTGGACCCAGAGAAGGCGGATAATGCCGACACTTGAATCCTCAGCGAACTGACCGCCAAACCTAGGTCTAGGCCCGTTTGCAGGAACCCCAGGACTGCCTGAACATCCGGATCTATGGGTGACCTCCGTGTGGCTGATGTAAACTGTACAAATTTGGACCAGATCCTTCCATACACCCTATTGGTACTTGACCTTCTTGAACTCATGAGGGTGGAGATCACGCCCGTAGAGAAGCCTAGTGCTTCCAGCCTCCCCCTCTCAACCAGACCGTCAGTTTCAGGACCGCTGGGCAGGGGTGTAGAACTGTCCCCTGGTAGAGCAGGTCCGGTCTGAGGGGAAGGGGCACCGGGTCCCGGGTGCTCAGTTGAGTTAACAGAGGAAACCATGGCCTGTTCGGCCAGTATGGGGCCACCATCACCACCTCTACTGCTTCCGCCCTGAGTCTCCGCAGGAACCTCATGATGAGCGGGCACGGGGGAAAAGCATACGCTTTGCTGAACTCCCATTTGTCCATCAGGGCATCCGTCCCATAGGCCTGACTGCAGCGATTCCGTGTGTAGAACTTCTCTACTTTGAAATTGCAGGGGGAGGCAAACAGGTCCACCTCCGGCTGAAGCCCCAGCGACAGAATCCACTCGAACGTCTCGTTGTGGAGAGACCACTCGGTATTGTCTAACTGGACTCTTGAGAGGAAATCCGCCTGTGCATTCTGGACCCCGGGGACGAATACTGCCGAAATGTCCATAAGGTGCCTCTGGGCCCATGACAGGATTGGCTCGACTTCTCTGAGTAGGGCAGGGCTCCGAGTTCCCCCTTGCCTCTTCACATAGGAGACTGCCGATGTATTGTCCATTCTGAGAAGGACCGCTTTTCCCCTCAGTAGATGGCCGAAGGCCTGGAGAGCCTGGAAAGCTGCTCGTAGCTCCAGAGTGTTTGAGCCCGGAGTGCGGGCGCAGGGTTCCCACCTGCCCTGTGCCAGCTCTGACTCGTAATGAGCCCCCCATCCCGTGCCGCTGGCATCGGTGGTCACCACAGCCCATGAGACCGGGAAGATGGAGTGGCATGTCAGCAGATTCCTCCGTCTCAGCCACCAGGGAAGGCTGGTCCTCATCGCCGTCGTTATGCGGATGAGCTGGTTGTTGTCGCCAGAGTCCCATTGGCGGAGGAACCCCGCCTGGAAGGGGCGTAGCCTCCAAAGGGCCCCCTTCACCATCGGCGTTGTGGCAACCATGGTGCCAATGATCTCGAGGCAGTAGGAGGCCCTCAGGTACAGGGACGATAGGGCCCGTGACACCCTTTTCCTGATAATGGGAATTTTCTCCACTGGAAGGGAGATTGTGCCCTCCACCGTGTCTAACTGGGCCCCCAGGTATATCAGACGCTGAGCCGGCACCAGATGACTCTTCTCCAGATTCAGCAACCAGCCGAACTCGGACAGGGTGGAGACGACCTGGTCTCTGTGGACAAGCAGTTTCTCCCTCTCCTGCGCAAGTAGTAGTAGATCGTCTAGATAATGATACAGACGGATCCCTTTTGTTCTGATCAAGGCTACTACGGCTAGAAGGATCTTGGAAAAGGTGCGAGGAGATGTTGAGAGACCGAAGGGGAGACAAGTAAACTGCAGATGTCTTGGCCCGACCGCAAACCGAAGGAACTTGCTGAACCCTTCCTGCACAGGCACGTGGAAGTAGGCATCTTTCAGCTCTATTGAGACCAGCCAATCCCCTGGCTGTACCGCTTGCTGGATTGTGGACAGCATTTCCATCTTGAATTTTTCGTGCTTTATAAATTTGTTCAAATATGTTAAATCTATTACCGGGCGCCAGGCGCCATTCTTCTTTTGCACGAGGAACAGAGGTGAATAAACCCCCTTGAACCTCTCTACCTCTGGAACAGGTAGGGCAGCTCCCTGGACCACCAGGGAATCCTCGTAATCCAGGAGAATTTTTCTTCTTTCTTCTGCCCACGGAAGCCTTGTTGTGACAAATCTGTGCGGAGGGATAGCAGTGAAGGACCAGGAGTGCCCCTTTGACACTGTCTCGATGGTCCAGTGGTCCGAGATCGAGGCCGCCCAGACGTGCCGGAAAAGACGCAGCCGCGCCCCTACCCGACCCGCCTGGACGGGCCCAATCTCAAAATGACTTTGTGGCCTCCCGAGTCCCGGACACCTGGCCTTTAGAGGATTTCAGCCCCGTCTGCCCTCTTCGCCAGTTTCTCCTGAAGTCTCTACCTGGCTTATACGAGCGAGCCTCCCTCGAGCGTTCCGTGCTTCTTCTTCTGACCGAACAGCCGCCTATCCTGGGGAATGAAACCAGACTTCCCACCTGTGGCTCGAGCTATGGCACTGTCCAGTTTATTACCGAACAGGGAAGACCCTTCAAAGGGAATTTTACACCAGGCCTGTTTAGACGCCGGGTCCGCACACCAGGGACGTAACCATAACGCCCGCCTGGCCGTGACCGCGGACAGCATAGCCCGAGCCAGCAGGCGGATGAGGTCAATGGAAGCTTCCCCCAGAAAGGCTGTTGCCTGCTTAAGCTCCTGGACAGCTGAATTTCCTACCAGCTCTTCAGACACACCCAGAATCACCGACTCCACGTTTTCCATCCAGGGTTCCATTGCCTTGGATAACGCCGCGATGGCTAGAACCGGCTTGCAGGCTGCCCCGGCCAGCTCGTAAACCCTCCTGAGGTCTTAATCAATCTTCCTCTCGAGGCCATCCCTGAAGGATACCGCATCTTCAAGCGGGAGGGTAACATGCTTGACCAGCCGCATCAGGGCTGCGTCTACCAAAGGGGTGTTTTCTAGGTATTTCACGTCCTCGGGCTTGAACGGATAAAGTTTTGCTGATTTACCGGACATAGACGATTTACTGTCTGTCCTCCCCCACTCTTCCAGGATGATGTCTTTTAGTTCTTCCAAGAGCGGGAAGCTGGGGCGCTCCTTCCCCAGATGCTTGAAGTATTTTTTCTGTTTTGCCGGTGTAACGGAGGGATCCTCCCATTTAAGGGCCTCCTTGACTGCCTTTATCAGCGGGGATACCAGGGCAAAATCGAAGCCCCCTGGAAAGTCGTCCGCCTCCA
>BLSH010446136.1:317671-328093 GCA_018402905.1 Glandirana rugosa
TTAGATAAGTTATAACAGGTTAGAATGAGTGGGGTTTAAGGGTCGAATATGTCGATGAACCCTTTCTCTTAATCCGTGTTTTAAGTCGTCACTCCTAACCCTCTTTCTTAAAAGTAGACAACGATCATGTCGGGTCCTTTTCTTGAAGTGTTAGAATGATCATGTGTACGGGTCTATAGGAAGTGGTATAGTGAGGCTGGGACGGATTGTATATGACCTCTACAGTATTAAGTTACCCCTTGTACTGAGTATAAACCCAGTGTATGGGGAAAATTGATGAACTGGAGACCTTCCAAAATGGGGAAAGTACTGGTCCCGATAAATCGTGACACGATATGGCCAAGCAAAAGTAGCACAGTGCTAAATAGCCCTGGTCATGAAAGGGGTAAAACCTTCCAGAGGTCAAGTAGTTAAAAGGGGTATGTGACCCAAATATGAGTCATGTTCCCCATTGAATTATGACATCTCCAGTATATGTTAGGCAGGGTCGGAGTGATATGGTGAAGGATATCTGGGCATGTGTACTAGTAAGATTGTGAAGTTCTTTTCCTGGGCTGTACTAGCAACAGATGAAAATTCTTTCTCCCAATCCTCACTGCTGAATTTTGTGCCTAATTCTCTTTCCCAAGTAGCTGTATAAGCTGGGAATTTGGGGTGAGTAAGATTGGACAATATTGAATAGATTTGGGAAACACACACAGCGGAGCTTAATGTGTTGACAACCACTTTAAGCTATTGTGCATGTTATCAAGATGTCAGTTGTACATTTCTGATGTGAAGCAGTATAACACTTCAATATATAAGTTTGTTTATTCTGCAAAGTTTGGTTTGCTCCCTTAATGAAGATAAGCTAATGGATGTCTTCACAGTGTATGCAACAATGGAAAGGAAGTGTAAATGAGTAAAAGTGATTAACAAGCTCATGTGTTACATCGGTGCACAGAAGGAAGGGCAGCCAGTCCAGGACAGGGAAGGTGGTGGCCTGTGAATGGTGGTTTCAGTCGGATTTGGTGGTTTAGTGTTTGTCTGAATGTGCCCTTCTTAGGGGTGGGTCCCTATCTTAGGGTCGCTGCTGTACAGAGCTTCCCTAAGGACAGGTCCTGGACCACGGGAGAAAAAAGGCCTTGCACGTGAATAATATTCCCTTCCATGCCTATGGGTTGAAGCAAGACAAGTATGCTGTGCTGGAGATATGGTGGAAGATAGCTAGTGTTCTACACTGTTAACCTTAAAATTACGCTGTAGTCTAGTGCCAGGGCAGGTAGAAACAGACCTATGTCCTTAACTGGAGAAAAGACATAGTCATTCTGGTGCAAGGCTTGGTGTGGTGGTCTGGCCATACGCAGGTGTCAACTCGCAGGTTTACTATGTTTATTGTAGTGGGACAGATGGTGTGTACAGAATTGCTCCCCCATGCTTGGAGGGCTTCACCTCAGGGGGGGCAGGGTGCTCCGAATATGCCCTTTAGGCAGTGGGGGGGGGGGGGGGTCTTTATGTGGCCCTTGTTTAGAACCCTAAAATTCCCCCCTGTACCTTTATGTCGTTTTTTCTTTTTATGTATATCTCACCCTTTTTCCTTTTTCCTTTCCTGTATATCTCACCCTTTTTTATTTTGTGAATATTTTATTATTGTATTGTTCCCAAGTAATTTGTTATTTTGAAGTTCTATCATATGTTATTGTAAATGAACATAGCATTTGTGTATTGTTATATGTGAGGGTTGTAGTATTCTTTGCCCTTTATTTATTACCCCCTCCGTGGGGGTCTTCTGGTTTGGGGTACCCGACACACGCAGCCCCCACTCAGGTGCACTTGTGTTCCTGGGGTGGGGGGCATTTGTGTCTTCCTTGATCGCCCAGGTGATTGTTGGCTGATTTTTTTCACCCATCTCTCCTCCATAATAAGTTACAATAATATACTGCGTTATAGACCTATAGATTAAACAGCTGCAACAGCACAATTTGACAAACATTGTGCATGATTATAGAAAGTTAAAAAGTGCTGCACTATACATATACATTAATATACAGTGACTTATTCAGAAAGTGACATATATTGATCAGATAAATGGTGTATCATACAATCCTATCCAGATTGGACCATTCACTTATGTACAGTATAGAAATTATAGTCCATACGTGACATAACAAAGAAAAATGTTCATAAATATAGTAATAATAATAAAGCCCAAAGTGTATCAAACTTCCATATTGATAGAAGAAAGCCTTTATATTCCAAAGATCACCACAGTTTGTAAGCCGTCACCAGTATATAGTTCAAATGCACTTACCGAATAGTGTGGACTCAAACGTTAACAACATAGAGTCAGATGGGCATCAGGAGACTAAGCTCTCCCAGACTTTAAAACTATGTAGCAGATCCACCATCCGTTCCCACATCAGTCACGGTAAACTCCTCACTTGTCAATTGTCATAGAAGCAAAAATAATCTTCACATAGTGTAAAACCATTTATATTGATTTTATTAAAAGAATATTACGCTTATATCCAACTTGAAGAAAACAGGCATGTCATCATAAATCCAATAAACCATAGTAATCAAACATAATTGTTGGATGAACATCAACTCAACATGTTTCGTCTGGTAAGACATCATCTGGAGTATGACTATCCCATCTTTCACTGAATTTATTTAATAGTATCTATTAAAATCATTAATCACTGATTGTCTTCTATCAGTGACATTTCCTACGTCGGATATCATTTCCAAGATGGTGCTCGGAGTGTGTCAAGCCTCGGTTTGATTTGTGTAACTTAGCATGTGCCATTCCAAAGCCTCAATCCCAAAATGGATCGAGGTTCGTTATGGCAATTCTCTGCGCCGGCGATTCTCTGCACCAAGAGAACGATCATAGCGGCAGTTCAGCCACTTGATCATTCTTATCGGCAATGGGAGGGGACGTTGTCCCCTCCCGTCGCCCTCCGGTGCTTCTACCAGGCCGCCCGTACCATCGGCGGCCCAGAGAACAGATCCATCGCCGGCGCAAGTTGAGCATAGAGATGACTGATGACCAGATGGTCAACAGTCATCTCTATGCGCCTCTGAGGTCCGGGCGTGATGTATGATGTCACGTCCTGGTCACGTGATATAAACAATGCTGGTGTACTCGGCTGAAAAGGTCGCTGTTTTTTTTCCTGATCTCGGTCTTTCCAGCCTAGAGGAGAGATGTCGGGTCTTATTGACCCCATATTTCTCCATAAAGAGTACCTGTCACGCAGTATTCCTATTACAGGGGGTGTTTACATTCTTTGTAATAGGAATAAAAGTGATCCAAAAAAAAAATTAAAGAGAAAGTGTACAAATAAAAAAATAAAGGTAAAATAAATAATAAAAAAAAAATCGAAAGCACCCCATCCCCGTGAGCTCGCGCACAGAAGCGAACGCACACGTAAGTCGTGCCCGCATATGTAAATGGTGTTCAAATCACACATGTGAGGTATCGCCGCATGCGTTAGAGCGAGAACAAAAATTGTTTGCAAATTGTGGGCGCAATTTTAAAGCGGGACATGTTGGGTATCTATTTACTCTGCGTAACATCATCTTTCACAATTTACAAAACAATTGGGCTAACTTTACTGTTCTGTTTTTTGTTTAATTCATGAAACTTTTTTTTTTCAAAAAAAAAAACGCGTTTGAAAAATTGCTGCGCAAATACCACGTGACATAAAAAGTTGCAATGACCCCCATTTTATTCCCTAAGATCTCTGCTGAGAACTATATATAATTTTTGGGGGTTTTGAGTAATTTTCTTGCAAAAAAATTATGATTTTTACATGTAGAAGAGAAGTGTCAGAATTGGCCTGGTGGCAATGTGGTTATAGCGGTCAATATATAATAATAAATTCATAAATATTACAGTTTTCCCCAATCCATCTGGTGATGTACAGTATATCATAAAAGTGAGTGCACCCCTGAAATTTTTGTGAATATTTTATTATATCTTTTCATGTGACAACACTGAAGAAATTACACTTTGCTACAATGTAAAGTAGTGAGTATATAGCTTGTATAACAGTGTAAATTTGCTGTTCCCTCAGAATAACTCAACACACAGCCATTAATGGCTAAACCACTGGCAACACAAGTGAGTACACCCCTAAGTGAAAATGTCCAAATTGGGCGCAATTAGCCATTTTCCCTCACAGGTGTCATGTGACTCATTAGTGTGGCAAGATCTCAGGTGTGAATGGGGAGCAGGTGTGCTAAATTTGGTGTTATAGCTCTCACTCTCCCATACTGGTCACTGAATTTCACCATGGCACCTCATGGCAAAGAACTCTCTGAGGATCTGAAAAAAAGAATTGTTGCTCTACATAAAGATGGCCTAGGCTATAAGAAGACCCTGAAACTGAGCTGCAGAACGGTGGCCAAAACCATACAGTGGTTTAACAGGACAGGTTCCACTCAGAACAGGCCTCACCATGGTCGATCAAAGAAGTTGAGTGCACGTGATCAGCGTCATATCCATAGGTTGTCTTTGGGAAATAGACGTATGAGTGCTGCCAGCATTGCTGCAGAGGTTGAAGGGGTGGGGGGGCCAGCCTGTCAGTGCTAAGACCATACGCCGTGCACTGCATCAAATTGGTCTGCATGGCTGTTGTTCCAGAAGGAAGCCTCTTCTAAAGATGATGCACAAGAAAGCCCGCAAGCAGTTTCCTGAAGACAAGCAGACTAAGGACATGGATTACTTGTTATTTGGTTCAGATGATGTCAAGCATGTGTGGCGGAAACCAGGTGAGGAGTACAAAGACAAGTGTGTCTTGCCTACAGTCAAGCATGGTGGTGGGAGTGTCATGGTCTGGAGCTGCATGAGTGCTGCCAGCACTAGGGAGCTACAGTTCATTGAGAAAACCATGAATGCCAACTTATACTGTGACATACTGAAGCAGAGCATTATCCCCTCCCTTTGGAGACTGAGCAGCAGGACAGTATTCCAACATGATAATGACCCCAAACACACCTCCAAGATGACCACTGCCTTGCTAAAGAAGCTGAGGGTAAAGGTGATGGACTGGCCAAGCATGTCGCCAGACCAAAACCCTATTGAGCATCTGTGAGGCATCCTCAAACGGAAGGTGGAGGAGCGCAAGGTCTCTAACATCCACCAGCTCCGTGATGTCATCAAGGAGTCGTGGAAGAGGACTCCAGTGGCAACCTGTGAAGCTCTGGTGAACTCCATGCCCAAGAGGGTTAAGGCAGTGATGGAAAATAATGGTGGACACACAAAATATTGACACTTTGGGCCCAGTTTGGTCATTTTCACTTAGGGTTGTACTTACTTTTGTTGCCAGCGGTTTAGACACTAATGGCTGTGTGTTGAGTTATTTTGAGGGGACAGCAAATTTACACTGTTATACAAGCTGTACACTCACTGCTTTACATTGTAGCAAAGTGTAATTTCTTCAGTGTTGTCACATGAAAAGATAGAATAAAATATTTACAAAAATTTCAGGGGTGCACTCACTTTTGTGAGATACTGTACATCACCAGATGGATTGGGGAAATCTGTAATATTTATGAATTTATTATTAAATATTGACATTCACTTTTGTGAGATACTGTATATACATAACATTGATAATGCACAGATGGTGATCTGTGTAGTCCATGGCCTCGTAATGTCCCATTAGGGATTTATCCCAATGACATGATTAAGAAAAGTGCTTGGGTAGGGCATTGTAAGCAGATGGTAGCTCTATTTGTTTCGTGATTTGATATCACTCATCAGGAGCATGCTTGTACTACATCTGAAATAGATGTTGAAAATTGGAATAAGTATTAACTAGTACATATCATGGGAGTTGTATGAGGGGTTAATACCCCACCCCCCAGAAAGGGAGGCCCATGAGTATTACTTACCATGTCCGTGTGCCAGAGGTGCACTTGCGGGGCACATGAGACGCCCCGGAATATCGGGCCGGGAGCTGAGATGGAAGGTGTGGCGGTGGTCCCGACCAGAGCGATGCCAGGTATGGAAAGGAACTTCTCCAGCATTGTGTGCCTGTGAATAAGTGATTGCGGTGAGGATTGGGTATGTGCCTTGTTAACTGCCAAGTGTGCATGGGAGTTGATGTGTGCAGGTAAATGTAAAGGTGAGTGAGGAACTAGGTGAGGATGGGGACATATGGGAATAGTGAGAGGCATCAAAGGAGAATGAGGAAGGAAAGGGGAGGTGGACAAGGGGTGGGAATGGGAGCAGGGTGAGGAAAAAAGTGGTGAAAAGACCTACCTACCCAATGGGGAGGAGGTAGGGAGAACTCCAATGTTCTACCCAAGCACTTTTCTTAATCATGTCATTGGGATAATTCCCTATGGGGCATTATGTGGCCATGGACTACACAGATCACCATCTGTGCATTATCAACTTTATGTATATACATCACTAGGTGGATCAGGGAAATCTGTAATATTTATGAAATTATTATCATATATTGACCGTTATATTGTATAATCATGCTTTTGCCTTTTCCTTGATTACCTGTATATGTAATAGTTTATATTTGAATAAAAATTCTCTTTGAATAAAATGTTTTATCATGATCCATCCTCCACTTTGTTCCCACCACACGTGCCATTCAAAGTTCCAATCTATTCCCAATACAGGAGGAGCTTGACAGAGTGCAATGAACCCGGAAGTTTACAGCCTCCCATTGATCACGGCCATGTCTCGCAGTGTTACAAACGAACAACTTCCGCTGCGGAGAAACCCTCAGATTGAATTAAATGTTGGATGGAATTTATTTAAAAAAATGTGCATATATATATATATATATATATATATATATATATATATAGAGAGAGAGAGAGAGAGAGAGAGAGAGAGAGAGAGATGCTTAAAATAACCTACTAATATTATTATTCTCTCCTCCATGGCTGGGGGTTGTCTAGCAACCCTCTGGAAAGTTTGAATGTGTTGGCGCCTTCTTCTGGTCTGATTAAATGTGATGTCATTACGGCTTGTGCGGATGCCAGAAGTGACGCGGCCATCCGCAGGAAGTCGGGCAGAGGACGCCCAGTAGTGAGGATCAGTTCCCCTCCTCTTCCCCTGGGCAGACTGGACCTCCCTCTTGGCGTTTCAGCTCCATTTTATGCACATTTATGTTTATTACTTTTATATTCTTTTCATTTTTTCAGATTGATATATGGCTGGCCTGCCCCAGAATTTCCTTGCATGCTCAGTCCTGTATTTTGGGACTTGGTTTATACCTTCCAATATTGGTGATATCTATTGCATCCTCTGTACACCAACATTTTGGACCTTTTCAGGTTGCTGGGGAATGGGCTAATTTCCTACAGATATACGATGATTATGTATTGCTCCTGTAAGTTGCTGATCATCTTGGTATGCAATGTTTTCCTTCTATGACATCATTCTCTTATGTTGTATATGACTTTTTTTACGTTTAAATTGTAGAACTTGCCACCATGATACTCATCGTCCCCCTGATGAAGATGCATATTAGGAATTGAAACACGTTTGGGTTTATATGCATTATCATGCTTATGTATCATCTTGTGGTTTTGTCTATTTGACTATGGATCAAATCTTAGTATATAGTATATAGTATATAGTATTATATAGTATAATACATAATTTGGTGTTAATTACTGTTTGATTGTTTTTTGGTGCCCTAACAATTAATTATTTTTTGCTATTATCTTACTGTCAAAGTGATCTGACTTTGCTTGCTGCATGCTTGTTCTGAGCAGTTTTGCTTCTTTCCAAAATACAGACAACCCAGAAAAGTGAAAGTGGTTATACTGCAACTTTAAAAAATCCATGCTGGGGTTTTTGTTCTCTTTTGTTGGTTTGCAATGTGACATATATACTAGCACAAGGGTTATATTTAAAAGCAATCAAGTGACAGGAAAGGCGAACACCTTTCTATGTGAATAATACATGTGATTGCTAATTAAACTCATTTTTGAATTCATCTTCAGTTCCATGAATAGGTAGCAAATAATGGGCATGGAATTATGCTCCGCAAAAGCACTATCATGACTTGTACAATTTGCAAGCATTCAACCTTAAATACATAATGATAATTTCATTATGCAATTCCAGTGATTCTTATTCCTTCCTTATATCCTAATGTCTCACCATAATTATATTTCATGCTTGCTGTATTACAACATGTCTTCCTTCTGTGCCTGAGTTAAATTGTCATTGACAGTGCCACCTATCAACTGTGGAGTCAAACTTTTAGAATAAATTTGGTAATAATTTCAACATTATCTGAGTGATAATCAGACTGTATGAAGAGAATATGCTTGGAACAGGAGTATAGACCCCCAAGACAGAGTGGATGGTCTTCAATATCGTCAATATCATTTGATTTCCAGCATAATATACCAATTCTGCTCTTGCTTCTCAATGGGGATCTTGCCTTACGGGTTCTGTCCATTGAATGTGCATGTAGAAGACTTTTCTATGCCCATCTCCTAATTGGCTGATCAGAAGGCCGACTCTTAATAGTTTGAGCAGAAGACATGTGTATGGAAAATTACTAATGGAATGATCATAAGACCTATATATAAAAAAGCTCCTAATAGAATAATTAGAATACCCATGTAAGGCCTATTTCTAGTGGAGTGATTAGATGACTCATGTATGGGCAGATCCTAATGGATTGATCACAAGATTTACGTATGGTTGGTTCCTAATGTATGAATCATAGGACCTATGTATAGCCATCTCGAAATGAATTAATCAGAATAAAACAAAGATTTCTGACCATCAATAGAGAAGAATCTTGTCACTCAGTGCTCCAAAGCTTGTTGTATCATACAGGGCAGCTGACATTGATAAGGGGAATGTAATCTGTCATGTGCATATACAGCAGATCAACGTTGAATTGTATGTCAGTGGACACAAACTGCACAATGGTTTGTTTGTACTTACATTCCTACAATGAATGTCTGTGATCCTGCATAAGCCAACAAGCATAATCATCCTAACTGTGAATGCAGGAGCATCATAAATGATAAATAAATGAGTGGCATCATGACAGAAAATGCACATGACATAGCTTATTATACATATAAGCCATTTGTCAGAGTAGATATGTAATACATAAATTAAAAAAGGTGACTCAAATGAAGAAAACAAAATGAGATAAATCTATTGACAACAGAATGGCTACCATTACAACAATTGGTTGCAATGTGCACAAACATCAAAAATATTCAAGCAGGTGAAAAAAAAAACGCAATCTTACTGACAAGCCAACTTTTAGCTGCCAGTGGAGATAACTGCCTTTGATAAAGATAAGTGCATTCATACAGCCCTTTTGTATTTGAATGTTTTAGTTTACTTGTCGTTAGATGACAGCAGGTGAAATCACCTACTCATTTATTATGTCCCTTGAGACTCCCCATGGTGAGATGTTATGCTTCCAGATCTTCTGTGCTTTTATAAGATGTCACATGGGTTATAATTATGATCTTTATAAAGCATTAATGAAGTGTTATGCCCTAGAAAACCACCATCGATCATCCTGTAATCTTCCCGTTGGATATTTTTCTTTTTCCCTGTAGAGCATGTTGCAGACCTAGAGAGTGTGGTGTGGCAAGCAAAATACCTGGAATATCTAGCCAGGCAAATTATTCCTCACTCCCTAAGATTTACCTTAGATGTGTTAGCCAAATGTTGCCACGAATACAATGTGATGACATTATAGTGGGCAAACGTATCAGGGTGTGTTGCTAGTTATAAGACATTTAGGTACATTAACACCATTTAGACTATGAGGAACCAATGGATGGGGAGGAGGCAGGGTAAAAAAGTTGCGGGAAGGGGGGGGGGGGGTTGAGTAATGGGACAGGAGGCACCAGGCTTATTGGTATGTACTAGTAACTAGGGTTTATGCATCTATGTGCTGTTTTAGCATGGTGTGACATGGTGACATGCTGGAGGGCCTATTTAAACTGCTGCGTGAGTAATGCATTTAACAAATATTACTGTGTTGTAGTGCCATTAATTTTGAATGACATCCCAATGCACTGCCCCAAGATACTATAGTAGTGTGTTGCATTACAAAAAAAGGGTCGCATGCGATTTTTAGCACGTTAAGAGTGCATTAGTGGCACATTAGTTTCAATGGACCGCCTTAACGCAACATGCATTAACACATCACAAAGAACTAAATGGGCCCTTAAAGTGTTACTAAACCCAGGAGCCTGCATTCACTATATCTGGTCTCCCACAGTACACAGAACATGGAAATGCAATTATTTTAGTAAATATAAACTGCTAAATACCTTTTCTCATCAACAGTATAAAGCAGTCTTGTGACTTCTATCAGCTCCTGGTTAAAGCTTGTAGGAGGAGTTTTCATACTGCACTGAGCTGTCCTATCAGGATGCATGACCCCTGACCCCCTTGTCTGGACAGTGCTGATT
>BLSH010446136.1:354977-366714 GCA_018402905.1 Glandirana rugosa
CTACGGAAAAGTACGTCCAACACGAGTCCAAATCTCGTAAATACGGAGTGAAGTCCGAGACTAACGTTCCGTACGTTTGGTGAGTACAGAACAGCAGTCGTGTAACAGACTTCTTGACGGTGCGGTCCCTTGATGAAACTCTACGGAAACCTCACGATCCAGGGACCCACGCCACCCATCATCGTACGCATGACAGAACCTTTGGACGAAGGAGAAAACGACACGACCACGGAGACACGCTGGTGGTGATCTCAACTCGCTTGTGGACCTTCAAGCCCAAGACGACCAGGCAGGCTTGAAGCCCTGTTTCAGGCCCAGGCCCAGGCCTGCCTTGGGGACTTTGTCCCGAAGTTCGGACGGACCAGCAGAACCCGAACTTCCAGGTGTTCGCTCAACTCTAGTGGTGGTCGCACAGAGGCACCAGCACAGCAAAAGAGGAAGCAGGTTTCCAAGACAGTACGCATGCTACTACCCACCGCACCCAGGGACCTAGCACTCCAAAGGCATCTCAAAGTAGTTCCCTGGCGTGGCAGTTCTTCAGACAATGTGCTGACGACAAGACATGAGTGGTTTGCATGCCTTGCAATCAGAGCCTGAAGTGAGGCATAAATGCTCTAAACCTGAGCACAACCTGCATGAAAAGGCATCTACATGCAAAGCACGAGCTGCAGTGGAATAAGCACCTCAAAATCCAAGAAAAGTCTCGGGCTCCTCCTGCTTCCTTTTCTGCTGCTGCCTTGGCCTCTTTCCCCACCTCTACAGTGCCAGTGTCACCTGCCACCCAGCAAACAGACGATGTGACAGCAACGCCACCATGTCTGCCACCGTCCCCAAGCATTTCCACACCATGGTCCCATGGAAGCTTACAGCTGTCCATCTCCCAAACACTGGAGAGAAAGAGGAAGTTCCCCCCTACCCACTCGCGATCCCTGGCCCTGAATGCCAGCATTTCTAAATTCCTGGCCTTTGAAATGCTGGCATTCCGTCTGGTGGACACGGACAGTTTTAAAAACCTGATGGCGGTGGCTGTCCCACAGTACGTGGTTCCCAGCTGCCACTACTTTTGCAGACGAGCCATCCCTTCCCTGCACAAACAAGTCGGGGACAAGATCAAGTGCGCCCTGCGAAATGCCATCTGTGGCAAGGTCCACATAACCACTGATACGCGGACCAGTAAGCACGGGCAGGAACGCTATATCTCGCTAACTGCACACTGTGCATATGTAGTGGCGGGTGGGCCTGAGACGGATAGCAGTTTGGCGCATGACCTTCCTCCACTGAGGATTGCAGGGCATTTGCCTCTTTTTGCCTCCTCCTCCTACTCCGCTTCCTCCTCCTCTACCATCTCCTCATCCGATCAGCGTAACACCTTCACCACCAACTTCAGCACATCCAGGGGGAAACGACAGCAGGCTGTTTTAAAATTGATATGTTTGGGGGATAAACCCCACACTGCGCAGGAGCTGTGGAGGGGCATTGAACAACAGACCGATGAGTGGTTGTTGCCACTGAGCCTCAAGCACGGCCTGGTGGTGTGTGATAATGGGCGAAATCTCGTAGCAGCTCTGGGCCTAGCCGGTTTGACGTACATCCCTTGCCTAGCGCAAGTGCTGAATTTGGTGGTGCAGAAATTTCTAAAAACTACTCGGGTATGTCAGAGCTGCTGCAGAAAGTGTGGGTTGTCTGTGCGCGCTTTTGGTGTTCTCAACCTGCTGCTGCTCGCCTGTCTGCGCTGCAGCGGAACTTTGGCCTTGCCGCTCACTGCCTCCTATGCGATGTGCCCACAAGGTGGAACTCCACCTTGCACTTGCTGGAGAGACTGTGCAAGCAGCAGCAGGCAATAGTGGAGTTTCAGCTGCAGCACGCACTGGTCAGTCGCTCTGCGGAACAGCACCACTTCACCACCGAGTGGGCCTCCATGCGAGACCTGTGTACCATATTGCGGTGTTTCAAGTACTCCACCAACATGGCCAGTGCCGATGACACTGTTCTCAGCGTTACTATCCCACTTCTATGTCTCCTTGAAAAAACACTTTGGGCGATGATGGAAGAGGATGTGGCACAGGAGGAAGAGGTGGAGGAAGAGGGTTCATTTCCATGGTTATCAGGCCAGTCATTCACAAGTGGCTCGGAGGGTGGGTTCCTGCACCAGCATAGGCCAGGTAAAAAAAATTTCAAGCCAGGACACAGTTCTGGAGAACGAGGATGATGAGGATGATGAAGAGGAGGAGGAACCGTGTTCACAGCAATGTGGCACCCAAAGCAGCTCATGGGCATCACTGGAGCGTGGCTGGGGGGATACGGAGGACACAGATGATACGCCTCCCACAGAGGACAGCTTGTCTTTGCCTCTGATCAGCCTGGCACACATGAGCGACTAAATGCTGCAGTGCCTGCGCAACGCCAGCGAGTTGCCCACATTGTAACTTGTGCTAATTACTGGGTGGCCACCCTGCTGGATCCCTGTTACAAGGACAACGTGCCATCCTTAATTCCCTCACTGGAGCGTGATCGGAAGATGCGCGACTACAAGCGCACGCTGGTAGACGCGCTGCTGAAGGCATTCCCAAGTGACACCGGGGGCTCAGTGGAAGCACAAGGCGAAGGCAGAGGAGGAGGAAGAGGTCACCAACGCAGCTGTGGCACCGCCAGCACCTCAGAAGGCAGGGTTAGCATGACCAAAATGTGGAAAAGCTTTGTCAGCAGCACGCCACAACAAACTGCACCACCAGCTGATAGGCAAGGTGTTAGCAGGAGGCAGCATTTCAGCAACATGGTGGAACAGTATGTGTGCACACGCCTACACGTACTGACTGATGGGTCTGCCCCATTCAACTTCTGGGTCTCCAAATTGAGCACATGGCCTGAGCTTACCCTTTATGCCTTGGAGGTGCTGGCCTGCCCTGCAGCCAGTGTATTGTTAGAACGTGTGTTTAGCACCACAGGGGGCGTTATCACAGACAAGCGCAGCCACCTGTCCGCAGCCAACGTGGACAAGCTAACCTTTATTAAAATTTCAGGACTTTTTTAGAGCCATTTTAGTGCCCAAAAGTTCGGGTCACCATTGACTTCAATGGGGTTCGGGGTCAAGTTACATAGTCATAGTTAGTCAGGTTAAAAATAGACACAAGTCCACCTAGTTCAACCCAAAAAAAAAAAGTATATATATCTATAACCAAATAATCCCATATGCAATACTTCACCCACAGTTGATCCAGAGGAAGGCAAAAAACCCCAGCAAAGCGTGATCCAATTTGCTATAACGGGGGAAAAAATTCCTTCCTGATTCCCGAGAGGCAATCGGATTCACCCAGGATCAACTTTACCTAAAAGTGTTAGTACCCAGTTATATTATTTACATTAAGGAAAGAATCCAGGCCTTTTTTAAAGCAATCAACTGTGCTGGCCAAAACCACCTCTGGAGGGAGTCTATTCCACATTTTCACAGCTCTTACTGTGAAGAAACCTTTCCATATTTGGAGATGAAATCTTTTTTCCTCTAGACGTAAAGAGTGCCCCCTTGTCCTTTGTGATGACCTTAAAGTAAATAACTCAACACCAAGTTCACTATATGGATCACTTATATATTTGTACATGTTGATCATATCCCCCTTAATCTCCTCTTCTCAAGAGAGAATACATTCAGATCCTCTAATCTTTCCTCATAGCTGAGCTCCTCCATGCCTCTTATTAGTTTGGTTGCCCTTCTCTGTACTTTCTCCAGTTCCCCTATATCCTTTTTGAGAACTGGTGCCCAAAACTGAACTGCATATTCCAGATGAGGTCTTACTAATTATTTGTACAGGGGCAAAATAATGTCTCTATCTCTGGAGTCCATACCTCTCTTAATACAAGAAAGGATTTTGCTTGCCATTATTAAGCGTGTGATCTACCAAAGCCCCCAGATCCTTCTCCACTATGGATTCCCCCAGTTGTACTCCTCCTAGTATGTATGATGCATGCATATTCTTAGCCCCCAAGTGCATAACTTTACATTTATCAACATTAAACCTCATTTGCCATACAGTCGCCCAATTAGACAGTGCATTGAGGTCTGCTTGTAAGTTGGAGACATCCTGCAAGGACGTTATTCCACTACATAGCTTGGTGTCATCTGCAAACACTGAAATGGTACTTTTAATCCCAGACCCTATATCATTTATAAATATATTGAAAAGTAAGGGTCCCAACACTGAACCTTGGGTTACACCACTGATAACCTTAGACCATTCAGAATAAGAATCATTAACCACTACTCTCTGAATTCGGTCATTTAGCCAGTTTTCTATCCATTTACAAATAGATCTTTCCAAGCCTGTAGAGTTTACCTTACACATTAGCCATGTGTAGGGAACGGTGTCAAACACTTTTGCAAAATCCAAGTATACCACGTCCACAGCCACCCCTCTGTCCAAGGTTTTACTTACCTCCTCATAAAAAGAAATCAGGTTTGTTTGACAACTTCTGTCTTTCATGAATCCATGCTGTCTGTGGCTTAAAATATTTTTATCCAACAAGAACTTATCTATGTGGTCTTTTATTAAACTCTCCAGTATCTTTCCAGCTATAGAAGTTAAACTAGCAGGTCTATAGATACTTGGTAAAGACTTTGATCCCTTTTTAAATATGGGCACCACATTGGCCCTACGCCAATCCAGTGGTACTATTCCAGTCATTAAGGAGTCCCTTAAAAATGAGATACAATAGCTTTGAAATGACAGAGCTAAATTCCTTTAGGATCCGTGGATGGATGCCATCTGGTCCAGGCGCTTTATCTACCTTTATTCTGCCTAAATACTTCTGGACCATTTCACTTTTGAGCCATTGTGGATCATTAGTGGCTGTGTCACTACCAACCTCGACGTGGACATGAGCTCCCCCATGCTCCTTTGTATACACAGAGCTGAAGAAAGTATTTAATACGTTTGCCTTCTCTTTGTCCCCAGTCACACACTCTAGATTATTTTGTAAAGGGCCTACATGCTCAGACCTGACCTTTTTACTATTAATATATTTGAAGAATTTTTTGGGGTTCGTCTTACGATCTTTTGCTAATCTGTCGTTCGTTAAGAATTTTTGCATCCTTGATTTCCTTTTTACATATTCTGTTATATTCTTTGTACCATTTAAAAGATGATAGCGTTCCCTCATTTTTATATTTTTTAAATGCTCTTTTCTTATCATTTATAACATTTTTAACTTTGGCCATGAGCCACATAGGTTTTCTTTTTAGCTTTTTAAATTTATTGCCCATGGGAATATACTTTTACAGTTTTTTTGAAAAATTCCCATTTCTGTTTTGTGTTCATCAATGCCAATATTCCCTCCCAGTCTAAGTCCTGGAGAGCAGCCCTCATCTTTGTAAAATTTGCTCTCTTAAAATTAAGTGTTTTTATCTTTCCCGTGTGTGTTTGTTGCTTGCAGCTTACATTAAATGAAATCATGTTATGGTCACTGTTACCCAGATGTTCTTTGCAAAGCGTCATTCCTAGTTGGGGCCTCAATAAACTGGACCATAAAGTTCGGGGCCGAACTCAAACTTTTTTGCAAGGTTCGACCGAACCCACTGAACCTGAACATCCAGGTGTCCGCTCAACTTTAATTATGACACTTACCTGTCCAGGGATCCCGCAATGTCGACACCCCAGCCGATTTTCAAATCGGCTCTCGGGTGCTGCCACCACCATTCATGGTAAGGGAAACCAGCAGTGATGCCTTTCGGTTTCACAGCCAGTTCCCTACTGCGCTGCACTTTCTAACTGGCTCGCTGGCGGAGGAAGAAGGCGAGGGGCCAAACGTCCAAGCAATCTTGCCGTGGCGAGGTCTCCTGGAAGCTGAGGATGGGTGCCTGTTAGAACCAGGTACCCGCCCCCCCCCCCACCAGAAAGGTGCCAAATGTGGGACAGGGGGGGAGGAAGCAAACAAGCAGAGCTTCACTTTTTGGTGGAGCTCCCCTTTAAGTTCTTTAGGATGGATTTGGAGTCCGGACAAATCAAATCTCTGTCCTTCTCAAAATATTATTTTCCTAGGCTATTATCTCTATTCTACAAATCAGAAGATTCTCCTTCCAGAGGACAAGATTCATAACATCTCGCAGAAAGTAGCCTACCTGCAGTATAATCAGGTTATAGCGATAAGGGAATTATTGTTAGTATTAGGCTTGAAGACTTCGACAATTCTGGCAGTTCAATGGGTCAGGTATCATCAGAGGCCCGTCTAAGCATTCCTTTTTCAAAAAGAGAATCGTGAGCCTCTAGACAGGAAAGTGGTCCTACCAGTAGCATCGAAGTGCACATTTTGGTGGTGAGAGACCGTACTCATCTGATTAAGAAACAAATGACAGATGCAAGCAGGTGGGGTTGGGAAGCCCACCTTGAGGGTCGACTGGCACAGGGAGAGTGGACCTCAGAAGAAACTGATGTTTCTTCAAATTGAAGAGAACTCATGGCAGTGGCCAGAGTATTGCCATACTTCCAGAATTACAACCAACAGTCATCATGCATTGATACTGTCCAACAATATAATGGCGGCGGCTTATGTGACAAACAAGAGGGCACCAGGAACCCTGATCTGATCAGGATTTCACAACAGACTTGTGTGTGGGCAGAGAGAAACCTGCTATCTCTTTCAGCTATATACCTCAAAGGAGACTACAATCGGGTAGCGGATTTTCTGAGTTGCCAAAAAGGTTCCCAGGAAGATTGGGAACTACACCCATAAGTTTTTGCGGAAATGACAGCAAGGTGGGGGCAACAAGACATCCAGAGCAAAAACTAAAGTGCATCTTTTCTATTCTCTAAGCCAGCCTTTTTCAACAAGGGTGTCCAGGCACCCTGGGGTGCTTTGAGATTTCTTTAGGGGTGTCTTGGCAAAATGCCTAAAAATTGCCCAAAAAATTGCCTTTTTAGTTACACTGAGTCACAGGTTTTCATTGTACACCATTACAGCCTTCTAGCTGCCTGTGTCCTAATGACCAATGGCATCATCAGTTGATAAGGAGGATGTCAGTCACCAGCATTGCATTCTTGTTTGACCCTACCCTGCCCCTCTCCATCAGCCTTGGGGTCACATTGGATGAGAAAAAGTGAGGGAGAAGAGAAACATTGGAATACTATTCAGTACCAGCTTAAAAAGTATATTTGCTTTGAAAAAATAAATCACCTCTAACATTGGGTGTCCTACTTAGACTTGTGGATGTTGCTGCATTATGTAAAACAATTAGAATAGCTTTTACACTTTAGAATGGGGTGTTTTGAGACTGTCCATAACTTTCAAAGGGTGCCTCAAGATTGTCCATCATTTTTAAAGGGTGCCTTGACTGTAAAAAGGTTGAGAAACACTGATCTAAAACCCTCAAGATTCAGCAGTGGGGGTGGATGTGATGCAAAACCCCTGGAATTTCAACAGGTGTTATGCTATTTGACTAATACATCTGATTCCTTGGGTGCTAAACAAGTTTCTTCAGGAATCTACAACTTTCATTTTTATTGCTCCCTACTGGCCCAAAAGGGATTGTTATTCTCTGCTCCTTTCTCTTGCAGTAAACCAGCCCTGGACCCTACCATCTAGGCAGGACCTGATTTACCAGGGCCCCCTATATCATCACAATCTAGAAATGCTGAAATTGACTACCTGGCATCTAAAGAAGACATAGTTACATAGTTAGTGAGGTTGAAAAAAGACACAAGTCCATCAAGTCCAACCTATGTGTGTGTTTTTATGTCCGTATTACATTGTATATCCCTCAATGTTGTGGTCCCTTAGGTGCCCATCTAATAGTTTTTTGAAATGATCTATGCTCCCAGCTGAAACCACTGTTTGCGGAAGAGAATTCCACATCCTTATTGCTCTTACTGTAAAGAACCCTCTACGCAGCTTAAGTTTTAACAGTCTTTACTCTAATTTTAATGAATGGCCGTGTGTCTTTGTGTGCTCCCTTGCGCACAATAGTTTTGTCCCTATTGTGGGGTCACCAGTACAGTGACCTTCTAAAGCTAAGGGTCTTTCTGAAAGGGCCATAACCACACTTGTGAATGTCAGGTAACCAATAACTAGAGCCATCTATAAGAAAGTGTGGAAAAAATGTAATGCCAGGTGCACGGACAACAATATATTGGATATGGATACCTCAACATTTTTTGCAAGAAGGAATTGAAAAAGGATTAGCCCTTAGTACTTTAAACCTACAGATAGCTGCTTTATCCAACTATCTCCAGAGCACCTTATAGGATGAATCTCTGATTCCCAGGTTCTGCAGAGCTATTTACAAAAACAAACTAGTAAAAACATTGTCCTAATTCAGATCTTTCAGTGGTCCTAAAGGGAATTATCAAATCTCCTTTTGAGCCTTTTCAAGAAACATCTTTGCGCCTGTTAATGCTCAAGACGATTTTCTTGGTAGCCACCACTACAGCTGGTAGGATATGTGAGATTCCTACTCTATCTATCTAGGAGCCATTTTGACAACTTATGGAAGACAGGATAATTCTGCATACAGACCTGGGGTTAATTTCCAAAGCTGCTTCGGAGTTTCATAAAACACAGTATATTATCTTGCCTTCTTTCTGCATGTAGTGCTTTAAACAGTAAAGAAGAAGAGCTGGGCCTTCTGGGTGTAAGAAGACGCTGTGACAAGTTGTGAGTTGTTTAACTCAATGGCAGCGCATACCAGTGAATCCTTTTTAGGGTTTTTTTTCTACCCAGTTTTATTGAATATAGCAAAGAAAAGCTCAAAAAAAATTTCAGTTGCCCATGCAGGGGATTCCACCATCATTGTAACTTGCACAACAAAAATACTTCACTCTCTTTGGCAATCCTGCCACTCACTTTGGTCTTCCTGACCATCAAACACATATCCCATTGCTTGTGCATAGACGCTATACCTCTGTCAGCTTGTCTCATTCCTTTTCTTGCATCTCCCTGCTGCTCCATTTTTGACTCAGGTTCAGGCCTCTGTCTGTCCTGTTATGGACAGCATGGTGCAGATATGCACCTCTCTTCTCCCTTGCACACATACTGATTACCGGGAGGGTGGAGCATTGAACTCTAATCCTGTCTCTAATATAAACCCAACAAACGCCTGCACCATTAGTGTGTCTGTTTTCTGCAAACTCCTGGCCTAGACTGCCAATTTAGACCATGGCATGGCCTCATCCTGCCACAGTGCTTATTAAAATAACTGGAAATTACTATAGAATTTAGATTGTCAGGTGCCTTATTTGTCCTTTATGACCGTAAACACAAAGGAAAGCAGGCCTCAAAGAACACATTAGCCAGGTGGATATAGTTTTAAAAATATAAAGTTGCACTCTAAAAAATTTTAATATTAATAATATATGTGTATTCAAATCAAAAACCAGTCTGTGAAAAAGTAAACAGAATATATACAGTTTCATCTACTGCTAGGTGCTCATCCCGCCACCGGTGCAATCCTTCACCATACAAAAGGGCAGCTTACCGGAATATATTGACCTCCTATCATGGAAGGTCAATAGCGCCTGTGGCTGATAACCCTGCCAGGGCCTATGTCCCTCCGGACTAAATGGAAATCCACCTTGCGTTAAGTGACCGGTAGTGACAGCTCTCCAGACCGTTTGCACCTCTTAGTTCCACCAGATAGATTTCCCCTGTGTCTGATACCACTGCTGGGCCTTAGTTCCTCCGGACCAAATGGATATTCTCCTCTTAGTATGATTGGCTCCCCATGTAAAAATGATATAAACTCACCATAGTATAAAATCCTTTGCAAATTTATTAAGAGCTTAAAAAATTGCACTTACATCAAATCCAATAAAAATCACTTGTATGATAGTCAAAGCCGGCTAGCTAACAACATCAACCCGTTCTTCCGCACACAGTAAAAAATTTACAAAACTCCAGTTTTGAGAGGGGCGGCAAGAACTACTGCCAATGTAAATTAATCCTTAGGGCTTGATTTAATCACTTAACCTCCGGAAGGTTTACCCCCCTTCATGACCAGGCCATTATTTGGGATACGGCAGTGCGTTATTTTAACTAACAATTGCGCAGTCATGTGACACGGTACCCAAATACAATTTTTGTCCCTTTTTTCCAACAAACAGAGCTTTCTTTTGGTGGTATTTGATCATTTCTGCCGTTTTTATTTTTTTTGCTATAAAAAAAAAAGACAGACAATTTTGGAAAAAAACAATATTTTTTACATTCTGCTATAAAACACATCCAATAAAAAAATGTACAAAAACTTCATAAATTTAGGCCAATATGTATTCTGGCACATGTTTTTGATAAAAAAAAATCAGTATATTGATTGGTTTGCGCAAAAGTTATAGCGTCTACAAACTATGGGTTATTTTTATGGAATTTTTATTTATTTACATTTTTTACTAGTAATGGCGGTGATCAGCGACTTATAGCCGGACTGCGACATTGTCGGAGACAAATTGGACACTAAGTGACACTTTTGGGACCAGTGACATCAATACAGCGATCGGTGCTAAAAAAATATGCACTGTCACTGTACAAATGACACTGACAGGGAAGGGGTGATCAAAGGGTTAACTGTGTTCCTAAGGAGTGCTTGCTTAGCAGAAACACAGGATCTCTTTCTTCCCTACTAACAGAACAGTGATCTGCCTTGTTTACATAGGCAGACCACCATTTTACCTCTGTTGAGAATGATCGGCAGGTCCCAGTGGACATTGGGTCAACCAGACCCACTGATTGGCTCCCACTGTGTCCAGTCACAGCGGGAGCGAGTCGCTTACCTGTATGTAATTCTATGCAGAGGAGCCACCACCATGCAGTAAATGTACGTGGGACGGTTGGCAACAGGTTAAAGTGCTGTGTTTTGCTTGTTCAAATTATGCAAATATTTTAATGTGTACAGTCTGAGCACAATTCACTTTAACCACTTCAATACCGGGCACTTTTAACCCCTTCCTGCCCAGACGAATTTCCAGCTTTCAGCGCTGTCACACTTTGAATGACAATTTTGCAGCCATTCATCACTGTACCCATATTAAATTTTTATCATTTTTTTCACACAACTAGAGCTTTATTTTGGTGGTATTTAATCACCACTGTCTTTTTATTTTTTATTTTTTGCTAAATAGACAAAAAAAAAACAAACGGTTTGAAAAAAAACTCATCTTTTTTCATTTCTGTGATAAAATTGTGCAAATAAATAATCTTTCTTCATAAATTTAGGCCAAAATGTATTCTGCTACATTTCTTTGGTAAAACCAACCCAAATCAGTGTATATTATTTAGTCTGTAGGAAAGATATAGAGTTCACAAACTATGGGATATACAGTTAGGTCCATATATACAGGGAGTGCAGAATTATTAGGCAAGTTGTATTTTTGAGGAATAATTTTATTATTGAACAACAACCATGTTCTCAATGATTCCAAAAACTCATTAATATCAAAGCTGAATATTTTTGGAAGTAGTTTTTAGTTTGTTTTTAGTTGTAGCTATTTTAGGAGGATATCTGTGTGTGCAGGTGACTATTACTGTGCATAATTATTAGGCAACTTAACAAAAAACAAATATATACCCATTTCAATTATTTATTTTCAGCAGTGAAACCAATATAACATCTCAAAATTCACAAATATACATTTCTGACATTCAAAAACAAAACAAAAACAAATCAGTGACCAATATAGCCACCTTTCTTTGCAAGGACACTCAAAAGCCTGCCATCCATGGATTCTGTCAGTGTTTTGATCTGTTCACCATCAACATTGCGTGC
>BLSH010446136.1:378310-429375 GCA_018402905.1 Glandirana rugosa
AACTGTGAAACCCGGGTTAAAAGGGAATCCCCACATGAGTGAAAACAACGGTCACCAAATCTGTAATTACCAACACACAACTCAATAAAACTCTCTTGTCGTGTAAATGTGACAATATCTTCGAAATGTGAGCGATGAAACGTAACATCGTTTCACAGTAAAGAAGCCACGACAGTGTACTTTGTTCCATTATTTTATAAATGTTTGTACACTCCCCATATGAGTGAAAACACTCTATGACACACATATATATATATATATATATATATATCTAATAATTATCACAACTCGCTTGGGCCTGACATTGCACCCGAACGATTTTTGAAATGTCCGGGTCCGGGTCCGTGCCACGGACACCCTAAAGTTCGGTACGGACCCGAACGTTACAGTCCGGGTTCGCTCAACACTATTAATAATCTATATATATATATATATATATATATACACACAGTATCTCACAAAAGTGAGTATACCCCTCACATGTTTGTAAATATTTTATTACCTTGTTTCATGTGACAGCACCGAAGAAATGACACTTTGCTACAATGCAAAGTAGCGAGTGTAAAGCTTCTATAACAGTGTAAATGTGCTGTTCTCTCAAAATAACTCAACACACAACCATTAATGTCTAAACCACTGGCAACAAAAGTGAGTACACCCCTAAGGGAAAATTGGGCCCAAAGTGTCAATATTTTGTGTGGCCACCATTATTTTCCAGCACTGCCTTAACCCTCTTGGGCATGGAATTCACCAGAGCTTCACAGGTGGCCACTGGAGTTCTCTTCCACTCCTCCATGATGACATTGCGGAGCTGGTGGATGTTAAAGACCTTGCACTCCTCCACTTCCATTTCAGGATGCCCCACAGATGCTCAATAGGGTTTAGGTTTGTAAACATACTTGGCCAGTCCATCGCCTTTACCCTCAGTTTCTTTAGCAAGGCAGTGGTCGTCATGGAGGTGTGTTTGGGGTTGTTACCATGTTGGAATATTGCCCTGCGGCCCACTCTCTGAAGGGAATAGATCATGCTCTGCTTCAGTATGTCACAGTATACGTTTGCATTCATGGTTCCCTCAATGAACTGTAGCTCCCCAGTGCCGGCAGCACTCAGGCAGCCACAGAACATGACACTCCCACCACCATGCTTGACTGTAGGCAAGACACACTTGTCTTTTTTACTCCTCACCTTGCTGCTGCCACACACGCTTGACACCATCTGAACCAAATAAGTTTATCTTGGTCTCATCAGACCACATATATGGTTCCTGTAATCCATGTCTTTAGTCTGCATGTCTTCAGAAAACTGTTTGCGAGCTTTCCTGTGCATCATCTTTAGAAGAGGATTCCTTGTGGGACAACAGCGATGCAGATCAATTTGATGCAGTGTGCGGTGTATGGTCTGAGCACTGACAGGCTGACCCCCCCATCCCTTCAACCTCTGCAGCAATGCTGGCAGCACTCATACGTCTATTTCCCAAAGACAACCTCTGGATATGATGCTGAGCATGTGCACTCAACTTCTTTGATCGACCATGGCGAGGCCTGTTCTGAGTAAAACATATAATGTTAAACCGCCATATGGTCTTGGCCACCATGCTGGAGCTCAATTTCAGGGTCTTGGCAATCTTCTTATAGCCTAGGTCATCTTTATGTAGAGCAACAATTTTTTTTTCAGATCCTCAGAGAGTTCTTTGCCATGAGGTGCCACGTTGAACTTCCAGTGACCAGTATGAGAGAGAGTGAGAGCGATAACACCTGAGACCTTGTAACACTAACGAGTCACATGACGTGGGGAGTGAAAATGGCTAATTGGGCCCAATTTGGACATTTTCACTTAGGGGTGTTCTCACTTTTGTTTGCCAACGGTTTAGACATTAATGTGTGTTGAGTTATTTTGAGGGGACAACACATTTTACTCTGTTATACAAGCTGTACACTCACTACTTTACATTGTAGCAAAGTGTAATTTCTTCAGTGTTGTCACATGAAAAGATAGAATAAAATATTTACAAAAATGCGAGGGGTGTACTCACTTTTGTGAGATACTGTAAGTTTTTTTTTATAAACGTGAACTTATCCTTTAACTATTCCAGTTACTGATTCTCGTCTTTTAGCATTTAGTATTTCAATATCGGGATGTAGAACATGATCTACTTCTCACCAGATTTTGGTGTCTTTGTACATCTGACACTTGATCATTACTGCATTCTGTATTCTGAATTCACTTTGCCATATGGGCACACATCACAAGAAGGCAAAGCTTTATGATTACTGCAATGCCTTGCCCTCGTGACTCTCCAGGCCAGGTTCATAGGCTGACCCTGGAGCACAGCATGTTCTAATATATGGATACCAACCCGCAAGGTGAGGGTTATAAAACACACCTGACCTCCCACTGAACAGGGTTACCTTCACCTGCCACAGTCACTCGCTTTCACTCAGTCTAGCCACAATTTCTTGAAAGCAAGTCTTAAACTCGAAGGTTAAAATGTGTTGCAAATGTACTTGAGCATGTAAGATATTATAATGTGTTATACATAGCTGACAATCAGATCCTTCTTATTTTGTAACCTGGAATAGAAAGTGAAATCTGAAATGATTTATCACTATGGCTTTACTAATTTAGCCCTTAGCTACTGAATTTAAAAATGTTTTTACAGTTGTTCCATGTTCTGCAAATGCACTATTTATACAAAAATAAAATCTGACATGAACAGTATTCATAACCCATGACAAGAAAGTATATTTGAGCCAGTGTTGCTGACAAATTTTCAATGTATGACCTTTCTAGCCTTAAAAAAAAAAATAAAGCCTTCCAAGCTGTGGGTAGCTATAACTGAACAGCCAGCGTGCAGGATTAGATAAATCCTACATTTCATCAATTTGAAAGTCACAGGTAAAGTCGTCTTTCAATTTCTCTGCTGAACTCAGTTGGAAAGACGATATGAATGATTTTTTTGTCCAGGTCGTGTAGAATCAGAATGTCACATTGCACATGAAAAGTATTATACATGGAAATAAGGAAAAAAAAACCCCTTTTTGTGGAGTTCTGTAAAATGAAAGAATACAGATTGGAATGAATCTTTCCAAGTGTGTTTGCTCCTACTGTGCTTTGATGCTTCTGATCTATTTGTTTGCTTTATGTTTCTTTGTGAATAATAGAACACTAGGTGCTTTATAGAGAGCTGGTGTTATTCTGCAGCACAATTAGCATTTTCCAAAGCAGGTAAAAGCAGTTCTCATGCTAAGCCTTCTTCAAGAGATTTTATTATAGCAACATTGTCTAAAATGAGCCATACACAAGGGCTAGAGCAAAGAAAAATCTTTCAAGTTCCCATTTTTACCCAATATGCACATTCAATCCCACTTCTGAGAAGCTTATTATATGTTATCAGTTTCTCATGGATGTATCAGCAAAGTACATCTGGAAATCATCTCTCTGGCTTACTTTCCTGTTATAATTGTGTCTTCCCTATGCAGTGTCAGTACATTGCTAGGGTGAGCAAATCCAGACAGGCTGGTTTGTGGCAGTTGGGGAATCCAGAAGAAAGTCCATTAATCCCAAGCATAGCATTGAACCCCTTTGAAGTCTAAAGAAGGCGAATCGTGTTAGTTTTGGCCATTTTTAGGGCTAATAGGCAAATTATTGTCAGAAAAGGCATGGGAATTTGGATGACGCCGTGAGGGACTTGTACCAATAGGAGAAAATGCTTAGAAAATACTATGCATGGAGGAGAAATTCTTTTCATACAGTTCGAGGGCAACTTTGAAAATGCACCAAACCTTTAAATAACATGGGGGGATGCCTTTACACTTTTGCAGCCACCAACGTAAGGCTTACAGAGACCTATAGCAGTCAGAAGTTTGTTCATTTACACTAGCCTACAAAGAAAAACAAGTCATTTTTCTTGTGTACACTGGTGTCCATTCTGTACCTTTGGTGCACATACTGTGAATGAGCCCTAAAGCCACCTGATAATTTCTATAGCCTGGGCAAGGTGTCATTCCCACGCCTGACACCCCATTATGTATCCTGGGTTCTGATGCCCCTCCAGGTTGCCCAGGATAGCCATGACAGGTATCAGCATGGAGAGCAGAACATTTGTTCATTGAGTGTCTCTGCAGTAAAAGAAGCAGGAAGTGACAAACATTTTGTCACTTCTGGTTTCAAAATTGTCATATCTCTGCTGCTGTGATTGTGGTGGAAGCTAATCAAGCATGTTCTGCACTTTAATAGGGTGCAGAGATAACATTAAAGAGAACCTGTCACTTATACTGTGCTTTTTGCCACACAATCTAGAGTGAGAGTACTAATTCTAAGGCAATTATTCATATTTAAATCTAAATTCATGACCTATAAAAACTTTTAGGGGCATTGCCAAAGGACACAGGCAGGCAGTTTCCTGAGAGCAGGAAAAGCACTCACCAGTCCATTAAGAACTACAAGCCGTCAGCCTCAAAGGTTGTAAGTACTTGTAGTCTATTAGAGTTCTGTGAATGAATGACATGGTCATATGGGTAGATCCCCGCACATATGTGCTCTTTTCAAATTGTAACAGTGGGTGTGGGGAGAAGATCCCCAGCCTGCTGTCGGGGGGGGGGGGCTGCAGGAGCGGGAACTTGTTACATGTTCCACCCTAAAAACAGGTGGAGCATATAACATGTTCCTGAGTTTAAAATATTCTTTAACGACCCAAGCTAGGCACAAATTTATTGGAGACAAAGCACAGAGGCAAGACGTTTACTACAAGAACTAGGATGCTGTAAAGGATAGAGTTTTAGTCTCAAGCAACATTTATTTTGTCAACTTTTTTTTCATGTATTTTTACTATGGGGATTGGAGGATGCAGGGAATATGAATGAGGGGTAATTCTGGTGATTTTGCTTTTAGTTTTCTGTATTTTTTTCCTTTGAAAAAAACTCAGCAGTATGATGCAAACAAGAGGCAGGTACCAGAACAGATTAGCAGCAAAAATGATGTTGCACATTGAGCAGGCTTTATATCAGGCTTTATATCAAAAAGAAATAAAAATCAAGAAATCCCCTAAAGAAAAGAAAACCCCAAAATACCACTCCTGAAACAAAAAAACTATTTTTGAAGAGAAGCGTATAAGGTCAAAGCAGTTTAACCTATCAACATGACACAATTTAATCAAACATTAGCCCCCAAAGCAAAAAAGAAGTCTTGCAGCAAAGCAAAATTGCTGTGGAGCGGACATCAGCTAAAAGGTCATAACATCAACCCTAACCAACCACAAAATAAAATTAAAAACAGATAAGCCCACACTTTCAAGAACAAAATTACAGGAAAGGGGATGGTTACCCAAAAACTAAAGATCAAAATTAAAGTACAAAATCCTAACTAATGATAATAAAATATGGTGCGCTAGTTCAAGAAGCTATGCAGCAAAAATAGGCAAATATGCATGAATGTGTCAGGAAAGTGCTGCTCATGAACGAACTGTTTCCTTGCACAGGTGCCAATCAGCCTATTTAAACTTGACAGCACCTTGCAGCCGGTGCGGTTTGTTCTACAGCGTTCCTGTGTTCCCTAGAGAGCTGTTTCCTGAGAGTTCCTGTATCTGTGACTTGGCTTGTCCTGACCTTCCTTACTTTCTGCCTGCACCGACCACGGCTTACCCACTACCATCCACCTGCCTGATCCTTGTGTACCTTGTTGCCCGCAGTTGCCAACCGTGCCTGTGCCTGACTATTCTTCCCTGCTCCTTTTCTACCGCACCGCCTGACCACTGCTGACCCGGTCTGCACCGACTACTCTACCTCATCTGCACAAGGCATGGAAAGATCAACCCCCACTACATCAGAGACTCATACAAGCCCTCATGCCATCCTGCACTCCCAAACCTCCTGTCTATACTGCCAGGGGTTCCCAAATTGGGGTTGTAAGAGAGATTGCTCCCTGCATAAGCCAGACTCTACCACCAGGTATGTGACAGAATGGCTGTCCCTAATACAATCCTTACTTCCAGTCTGGGCCGTGACCAGAAGTGATGTCACTGGCTCCACCTTTTTTTTTTCTTTTTTTTGAAATTAGGGATAGTCATTCATGCATATTTGTCTATTTTTGCTGCATAGCTTCTTGAATTATTGCACTATTTTTTATTATTATTATTTGTGTTAGAGTGTTGAGGTCACTTGCTAATGGTTGCAGCTTTTTCTTATTAGAGTGATATAGTTTTCTTTGGTATTTATTTTCTATATTAGCTTTGGTTGGTTGTCAAGTCCATAGCAGCGCACAAAATACTTCATATTTAATTTTTAACAGAATCCTAACTGATGCTCATTTTTCTCTATGCAGTTTGTTAGCTTTCCATTACACTCGAGGCAAGTACACCCTGGGCAAATATTGACAGGTATGGGCCGATTCAACAGAAACTGGCCGACATTTCTTCAGTGTGTACAGAAAGCTCCTCGCGAGCTCCTATTTTTTTTCCATTCCGCCCGCTGTGTGTACCAGGCATTACACTATGGCTGCTCTGTGCCCCCCTTTTGTACTGAGGGGGCTAGCACGCAACAAAGCCCCTATTATTGGCCCTTCTAAGCCAGCTGGCCTAAGTTGAAAGGCTATTGCAGTGCATTATGACTACAAAGAATTTGGCCAGACAAAATCCAATATTAGTTTCCTGTGATCACAAATCTTGAACATGCAGGATTTGCCTTAAACTCATGAAACCACCTAACCCGTATCACTAGTTGATGAACAGGTGCTGCATAATCAGTGGTATTGCACTGCACTTCACATTAAAGCCACACTCCAGGAAAATGGTACATACACAATTAAAATATAGCTACCAGAACCTGGAAGCTGCTCTACTTGTCAAAGGATTATCGTTCCTGTCCTGACATTAAACCAGCTCCCCCTGCCTCAAAGCACCCACAACCCCTATGTTGAGGGCATGAGGCCTGGTATGGTCAAGGAAGGTGGGGGCACTCGCTCGCCCCCCCTTTCCTGATCTACCGAGCTGCGTGCTCGGATTAGGGTCTGGTATAAATTTTGGGGGAGAACCCATGCCATTTTTTTTTGATGTGGGGGTTCCCCTTAAAATGCATACCATGCCAAAGGGCCTGGTATCTCTTGGGGGGGGACCCCACACAATTTTTTTTTCATTTTGGCAGGGGTTCCCCTTCAAGATCCTCAGCACAGAAGTCACACTGCAAGTCGGATCATCGTGATCCAACTTCTGATGCGACTTCTATTGAAATCAATGGGCTCCCATAGGGAACCATTGATTTTGAATAGAGGCAGAGAAACGTGGCTAAAAGCTAGGGCGGATAAACGCTTGAAAAATGCCTTGATATCTTGTAAATGTTACTCACAAGACATACAGCGGCGGCTGGTATATATGTGGCGCTCGGGCGTCGCCTCCCCGGCGGCTAAAGAGAAAAAAAAAGTCAGCCCAGCAACCCTGCAGGTGGCGCCGGTACATTGACTTTCTTTTTTTTTTCGGTTTCTTGGCTGTCACCTGACAGCCAAGTAGTGAGCCTATTGGTCGGCCATTAAAGTCTATGTGAGTGCGCTTGAACAGGCGCAAACACATAGCCTGATTGGCTGCCCTGAGCCTGCGGCTCCATGTGATTGGATGCGGTGGCCAGGGGCGGGTCACTGTGGCAGCGGACGTGACTCCCGCTCCCACAGAGACCCTAACCGCCTGCCGACAAGAGACAGCCTGCTTCTCTGCATGTCGATACTCTGCAGACTCACAGCCCGCTTCTCCGAATGCTGATACTCTGCAGACTCACAGTGCGCTTCTCCGCATGCCAATACTCTGCAGACTCACAGCGCGCTTCTCCGCATGCTGAACTCTGCATTAATCCTGCCTGCCTATTGGATGGGGTAAGTGCAGGACCTGTCCCGACCTCCGGGGGGGGGGGTCTCTGCAATGTGCCCCACCTGTGATACTGGCTGCATAAGTGCCACCACCTGTGTTATTGGCTGCAGAAGTGCCCCCACCTGTGTCACTGGCTGCATAAGTGCCCCCACCTATTTCACTGGCTGCATAAGTGCCCCCACCTGTGTCACTGGCTGCATAAGTGCCCCCACCTATTTCACTGGCTACATAAGTGCCCCCACCTGTGTCACTGGCTGCATAAGTGCCCCCACCTGTGTCACTGGCTGCATAAGTGCCCCCATCTGTGTTATTGGCTGCATAAGTGCCTCCACCTGTGTTATTGGCTGCATAAGTGCCCCCCCATGTCACTGGCTGCATAAGTGCCCCCACCTGTGTCACTGGCTGAATAAGTGCCTCCACCTGTGTTATTGGCTGCAAAAGTGCCCCCACCTGTGATATTGGCTGCATAAGTGCCCCCACCTGTGTCACTGGCTGCAAAAGTGACCCAACCTGTGTTATTGGTTGCAAAAGTGCCCCCACCTGTGTTATTGGCTGCAAAAGTGCCCCCACCTGTGATATTGACTGCAATTTACACCACCTGTGATGCTGAACTGTATACTGTGTCCTGTGATGCTGAGCTGTATACTGTGTCCTGTGATGCTGAGCTGTATACTGTGTCCTGTGATGCTCAGCTGTATACTGTGTCCTGTGATGCTGAGCTGTGCCCTGTGATGCTGAGCTGTATACTGTGTCCTGCGATGCTGAGCTGTATATTGTGTCCTGTGATGCTGAGCTGTATACTGTGCCCGATGCTGAGCTGTATACTGTGCCCTGTGATGCTGAGCTGTATACTGTGTCCTGTGATGCTGAGCTGTATACTGTGTCCTGTGATGCTGAGCTGTATACTGTATCTTGTGATGCTGAGCTGTATACTGTGTCCTGTGATGCTGAGCTGTATACTGTGTCCTGTGATGCAGAGCTGTATACTGTGTCCTGTGATGCTAAGCTGTATACTCCTGACACAATATGTGGAATACAGGGGACGGAGTGGGTGGATTCTATAAGGGGTGGGGCCTATTAGAAATAGGAGGGGTCAAAAGGAAGGGCAGGGCCTGGCGGCCCCCATCCTAAAACTTCACCAGCCGCCACTGAAGACACATACAGTATATGTCTTGTGAGTAACATTTACAAGATATCAAGCCTTTTTTCAAGCCTACTGTATGTCGTGTATAAAGCTGACTTTTTATTGCAGAAGAGACATCACATAGTATTTTTCTTCTGCAATAAGAAAGCTTTTCTTCTGCAATAAGAAAGCTTTTCTGCTTGAAAGTTAAAGTTCCACCTTAAAATGAAAATACATAAATTAAGTACTAGTGTAAGTACCACTGGTGTCACAACTCATAAATATGACATTGTGTCAGCTATTTAACATTGCATCAGTGATAATAACCAAGATAGCAAGCAATTGTACTGCAAGTTTGAAAATTACTTTTTCTAGCTATTGCTAGACTTGCCAGGCTTCACAAGTTTATTGCACAATTGCAGCAAGTTCAAATTGCATTACTCCAGATCAACTTTATTGATAGTTTTGGTTCAGTTATGTTGTACAATAGTCATCCCACTATATTGGGTCACTATGGCTGAATTTTCATGCTGTAGACCTGCAGAGCTCTTGCTGTAGACTCACCACTGCAACTTTGCTTTTGCTAGAGACTTGCCACGCAAATTTCCTACAAATTGGAAAAAGTGCCTTAAAAGTCTGACCTCAAGGACCTTATTTTTGGTTCTAAATGTATGCTTAAATTGTGTTTCAAGTGCTCTGCAAGTGTATAACTTGCCAGTGAAAATGTGCAGCAAGTTAACAGATGTACAATTTGACACTGCCACAAATGTGTGGCAAGTTATCATTGCTATCTGGGTAGTCATGGAGCAATGCTTTTACAAAATTTGCCAGAATAGAGAAAATACAGAGTGAAAGTATATCCGAAGGCAAAGCTTTTTTTTGGATAAAAAGGTTAGACACTGTATTTGCCAGTTTGACCACTGTGACTAGAAACATAGAAACACAGAAACATAGAAACATAGAAAAGTGACGACAAAAAAAGACTGAGTAGTCCATTGAGTCTGTCCTTTTTTTGTTTGTTTTTTTCACTCTTTTTTTGTTTTCCCATTAACCTTGTTGCCTGACTATAGATTTATGTTTATCCCAAGCATGTTTGAAGTAATTTACTGTTGACTGTCTCACAACCTCTGTTGGTAGTTTATTCCAATCATCAACCACCCTCTCAGTAAAATAATACTTTCTAAGATTAGTTTTGAACTTTCCTCCAGTTAGATTGAGGTCATGTTCCCGTGTTCTTGATTTTGTTTTCATATTTAAGACTGTCCATAGTCAGTCTCACTGAGACAGAAAGAGAGGGGAAATCCAAAATGTTAGCATTGTCACCATGTGTAGATAAAGCAACAAACATGGAAACCTGGTCTGGTAACAACTTTCCAAGGAATTATCCTCACTTTGGGGAGATTACTGCTCATTTCCTGTACAAAGGTAAATATTATGAGCGCATGTCGCTCTGGCTAGAAACGCCTGTTGAGTGAACCATACACAGTCCAATAAGTCCAATTAAAATCCGGTGTGTCCAAAGGGCAGCTCCATGCCGGAGAAGAGAACAATTCTATAAGTCATAAGACACAAAAGCACAAGCGCCTCTAAGTGTAAACCGTACAAACGTTTATTTAAAGCTGAGATAAAATCTACTCACAAACGGGGAGTGGTAAAGCACATTGCAGTGTTAGCCACTGCACACCCCCCGCCTCTCAATGCAGTCATCCTAAAGTACCTACTGTATGCAATGCAAGTAGCGGTTTAGGGAAAACATACAATATGACAATATAAAAAAGGCAACGTTAAAAGCAAATAAAAAAGCAATATTAAAAGCAATTCTGGTGACTTAGGGTCTATTTATTATTATGTTACTTAAACTACTAGAATAACCCTAGGTTATGCTAGAAATGAAACGGACCTGCATAGTAGGGAGTATAGCATTTGTGAATGCTACTATATTGTGGACATGGCGACTATGATTGGTTTATGTATCAGTGATGTGCCATCTATACTTACAATGTGGTGGTCCGGCTGTCGGATTGAAGGCTTAGTGCATGCAATACACTGTGCTTTTTTTTATAGTGTTTTTATTCTTTTTAGCGTTATCAGCAGACAGGGTTGATAGGAATGTCGCTGCCTGCTATCATGTGAACAGGAGAACAGGAGGTGGGGGCAATAATGATAAAGGACTATGGTGGATAATGAGCTAATGGGTATATACTGTACATTTTACTGGAGTATCCTAAATGGAGGTCCATATAAATCTATTACTATCCCAAAGGGGAACATGGGTGATGTACCATCTGTACGGGGGGGGGGGTAGGAGAGGGGGGGGGGTTTAGCAAATATAGTATATAATCATAGTTGTTAGGAGGACAAGGGAACTGTTAATGTGGCTCTAGGTTCTTCAACCAAGGGGGCCCATAATGGATGTTAATAGCCAAGTGTTCCCAGAAACCTTATATGTCATAGTGCATATTGCTAGATGAATGACAGCCTGAGGATAGATGCTGTAAGGTATATTATATAACTAACGTATAGTAATCTATTACAATCAATATGTATCAATTATAAGAATGATGGGAGAACTGATGTTATGAGGGCTCTGAATTTTTGCAACCAGGTGAATGTGAAATATTAGTAGTATTAGAATTAACCAAATGGCTCCAACGGACATGTGTACCATGGGACATGGTGCATATCAAGAGACTACCTGGGTAAATGGTCATATCGATATGATACATACTGGATGACTACCTGTGTGAAAGGTCTATATTAAAGCATTTGTTTCAATTTCCTCATTGAGGCCCACAGGATTCATTAGGTCTAAATGATAGATCCTGAACGTTTCACATTGGCAGAGGTGTTTAAAGCACTCTGCTGGTGGCAGGGAGGCAGGGATGGCCTCTATGATCCATACTTTGAGACCCTCAGATGATTGGGCATAATATTCGGCAGGTACTTTAGGGTGACCGCATTGAGAGGCGGAGGGCGTGCACTCTCATTGCACGTCACCGCAAGTTTGCCCATAAAACTTCCCTTGTCCAACATGGCGAGATCTCGGCCTGAAGAAGGAGCAGAAGCTCCGAGAATGCGTCGCCGCTTGTTCGTCATCACGCTGCCACCGTAAGTGACGTCCGCCCCAAGCACTGTTCCAGATACAGGAAGCGCTGGGAGCCACCGGCGTTTGCTTATTCCAAAGCCACTATACTATACAGTGACTATACATCTAGGAATTCACGACCAGCAGACATGTCAGCTGTTCACAGCTCGCAGTGGCTTACACTGCAATGTGTTGCCTGCCTCACCACGCTGTAAGAGGCAGGCGAATGAATCAATGTCTCAATTTAGGGTTAACTTCGCGAAAAATTTCGAGTTCGGCCCCGAACTTGACTCCGAACCCCATTGAAGTCAATGGTGACCCAAACTTTTGGGCACTAAAATGGCTCTAAAAAAGTCCTGGAAAGGGCTAGAGGGCTGCAAAAGGAAGCAAAATGGGGGTACGAGTATGAGAAGTGCCCTGCAAACAAATGTGGATAGGGAAATAACTTAAAATCACATAAAAAAAAAAAAAAATGGAGGAGGAGGTTTTTTGTTTGTCTTTTTTTTCTAATTGGGGTAGCCCCCAAAATATTGAGATATATTAAAATAAAAAAAGATCACTATCTGCAGACAAACCCAGAGATGTTCTAGCACGGGTCCCTTTTTCCATATAAAATGTACCATGGTTTATTTTTCATGTTTCTCCTGATACAAATTCCAATAAAGACTTCAGTTCTATAAAAAAAAAAAAGAATAAGTTCACTTAAGTATACCAATGGCTGTGTGAGGCCAGTATAAATGTCTATTCTGCACAATGTACAGACAAGTCTTGTGGGATCCATGCCTGGTTCATTTTAATAAACGTTAGCTTGTCCACGTTGGCTGTGGACAGGCGGCTGCGCTTGTCTGTGATAACGCCCCCTGCCGTGCTAAACACACGTTCAGACAATACACTGGCTGCAGGGCAGGCCAGCACCTCCAAGGCATAAAGGGCAAGCTCAGGCCATGTGTCCAATTTGGAGACCCAGAAGTTGAATGAGGCAGACCCATCAGTCAGTACGTGTAGGCATGTGCACACATACTGTTCCACCATGTTGCTGAAATGCTGCCTCTTGCTAAGACGTTGCCTATCAGCTGGTGGTGCTGTTTGTTGTGGTGTGCTGCTGACAAAGCTTTTCCACATTTCGGCCATGCTAACCCTGCCTTCTGAGGTGCTGGCGGTGCCACAGCTGTGTTGGCGACCTCTTCCTCCTCCTCTGCCTTCGCCTTGTGCTTCCACTGAGCCCCATTTGGGAATGCCCTCAGCAGCGCGTCTACCAGCATAAGAGACTGCTGCATGACTTGGGGCTCAGAATGCTTGGCTGATTTACAAGGGGCTGAGGTGAAAGACAGATGGCCATGGGGTTCAGGTGCCAACTCTGAGCGTTCAGCAAGGGACCGGGTTGGAGACAATGTGAAGGAACTGGAGGCATTGTCAGCCACCCAATCTACTATCGCCTGTACTTGTTCTGGCCTCACCATTCGTTGAGCGGCATTCGGGTCTACCATATAACATTGAAGGTTCTGTTGGCTACTCGCACCTGAGGAAAGTGTTTCATTTGTGTGTGTAGCTGGCACAGATTGACCACATCCTCTCCTTGCAACAGGAGCTTCACCAACACCACCAACACCAGCAGCACCAGCAGCACCATGACCACGTCCCTTATTTGACGCTCTCCTCATTCTGGACGCAAATGTACTATTTAGCACAAATTTATACTATTTTTTTAAACCGGGAATGTCGACGCACTTGCAATGTAGCACTATTTATTATCTTTTTTTTTAAACCAGCAATGTAGATGCACTTTTTAATTTTGTGCAAGAAATGCACAGCAAGGTGCATATGTACTATGTAGCACTATTTTTAATTTTTTTTTTAAACCAGCAATTTCAACACACTTTTAAATTTTGTGCAAGAAATGCACAGCAAGGTGCAAATGTACTATGTAGCACTATTTTTTTTTTTTTTTTAAACCAACAATGTCAACGCACTTTTTAATTTTGTGCAAGAAATGCACAGCAAGGTGCATATGTACTATGTAGCACTATTTATTATTCTTTTTTTTTTAACCAGCAATGTAGACGCACTTTTTATTTTTGTGCAAGAAATGCACCGCTGGCTGAAAATGTAGTATTTAGAATATTTTTTTTTTTTTTTAAACCAGCAATGTAGACGCACTTTTTATTTTTGTGCAAGAAATGCACCGCTGGCCGCAAATGTAGTATTTCGAATATTTTTTTTTTTTAAACCAGCAATGTAGATGCACTTTTTAATTTTATGCAAGAAATGCCCAGCTGGCCGTAAATGTAATATTTTGCAAAAAAAAAAAAAAATTTGTCTAACTGCAATGTAAAAGCTGTGTTTAAATATGCCAAATGTTGCCAACCGAACTAACAGAACACGATTAAAGTAGTGTCCCTGACACACAAGCAGTTGCAAGTGCACTGCACTTGCAAAAATGGCTGCAAACACACACCTACCAAACAGAAAAATTGCTTAGGTTTTATATGAGGCACTTTGCTTAGCAAACAAAATGTACTCTAGCAAACAAAAATCTCCTCTAGCACCCACCCACCAATAAATCACTGTTTTTAACAGATTTTCTAAAGCTTATCTGTCCCTCACAGCAGCAGCAGCAGCATCCTCTCCCTACACTAGTATGAGATGATGTGACATGCAGCACTACGTGACTCCAGCTTATATAGAGGCTGGGTCACATGATGCACTGGCCAATCACAGCCATGCCATTAGTAGGCATGGCTGTGATGGCTTCTAAGGGCAAACAAGTGAAACGCTCGTTGATTGGCTGCCCTGCAGCTATTCAACAGGCTCAAAAAAAAACCCGAACCCCGAACCCGGACTTTTTCTCAAATGTCCGGGTTTTGGGTTCGGGACACAGACACGCTAAAATCCTGTACGAACCCGAACTTTGCAGTTCGGGTTCGCTCAACTCTACACATAGGATTTCATGTTTACCCTTTAAAATACATGTCATTTTTGTCAGATGATTTTTTTGTATGATTTCCAAGCTATTATTATGAAAAAATTTCAGCCAAAATGTAAAAAAATAAATGATTGAGAGTATCTGAATAGCAACAATTAGTTTGTTTAATAGGGCAGTGTTGATTACAGAATATATCAATGTGTGTATTTTCCTCCAGTAGTGTTTCGTTTTGAGGCAAGTTCACCAAATGCGGAACATTGCTCCCATTTGCCCACAGCCCTTGAAGCAGATCGGAGAAGTGGCAGGAAAGCTTTTGAAAAGTTTAGTGCATACTAGATATCAATGAGAAAGCACATTATATTTGGTCCCTACAAGGGTTGTATTAAGTAATATACTGTAGGTATTCTAGTCCTCCTTACTGATCTCTATGTCAAAATGTTCATCCCAAGCCAATCTATGGAGTAGTTTGTTTAAAATGATTGGAAGCAAAATGGTATATATGATTTAAATACTACCTCTTTGGCTCTTCTGCATGCATCTGTTTTCAAAAACAGTCCATGTGGTAATGTCACCATCAGTTTTTTATGACGTTAAGGAAGCATATAATTTCATGCATTTGGAAGGTTTTTGAGGTAAGCATTCTGAGCTTTCAGAGAAAGCAATCCAAAGCTATCACCATTTTTGTTAGATCATTTTCAATTTGCTTTGCCTAACCACCATTTAAACTGTTGGGGTTAAACTGTAGCCCAGGTGGAAATATTGGGTTAACAAATGGAGGGGACAGTGGGGTTTATGTAGATTTGTGAGCATGCAATGAACAGGGCATGGGGCACATACTACAGTAAAATGTTTTTGAGACAATGAGTTCCTGTTTTAGATTTGATAGTTATTCAGGAAGGTTCTTTAAAAAAACAAAAAAAAACTCTGGTCTCGTTGAAGGCTTCCCCCGTCTGCCTGCTCCGCTGCCTGACGTTTATTAAATAACTAAGGTGCGGAGTCTCCCAATTGACGTCATATGGTGACCCTACCCCCTTGTGGTGCCATCGATTTAGCATTCCTCAGCCGATGATGCCACAAGAAGGCGTGATGTCACCTAGTGGCCCCACCCCTTAGCTATTTAATAAATGTCAGATGGAGGAGCAGGCAGACGGCGGGAGCCTTTGACAAGACCAGAGGTTTTTTATCTCTTTATTTTTTCAGGTCCGATGGTGCATCAGGTGTCATGATTGATGACGGATCGACACAGGGGGGAGGGATTTTTAAATTATTTTACTAATGGACATGACAAAAACTCACTTTTTTACAATTTTTGGTGAATGGGTAGGGGTATTATGTGCCCCATACTCATAAAGGAGACTGGGACCTGGGGGCCCCCTTGTTAAAGGGGGCTTCCAGATTACAATAAGCCTCCCGCCCACAGACCCCCACAACCACTGGCCAGGGTTGTGGGGAAGAGGCTCTTGTCCCTATCGACATGGGGACAAGGTGCTTTGGCGTGGGTGGGGAGGGGCAGAGCCTATATTTAAAAAGGGATCAAAGTCTTTACCAAGTAACTATAGACCTGTTAGTTTAACTTCTATAATCAGGAAGATACTGGAGAGTTTAATAAAAGACCACATAGATGTTCTTGCTGGGAAAAATATTTTAAGCAAGAGACAGCATGGATTCATGAAAGACAGAAGTTGTCAAACAAACCTGATTTCTTTTTATGAAGAGGCAAGTAAAACCTTGGTTGTGGAGGTGGTATACTTGGATTTTGCAAAAGCATTTGTCACAGTTCCCCACACACGGCTAATGTGTGAGATAAAGTCTACAGGCTTGGAAAAAACTGTTTGTAAATGGATAGAAAACTGGCTAAAGGACCATATTCAGAGAGTAGTGGATAATGATTCATACACTGAATGGTATTAAGTCACCAGTGGTATACTCCAAAGTTCAGTGTCTTACTTTTTAATATATTTAATAATGATATAGGGTCTGGGATTAAAAATACCATTTCACTCTTTGCAGATGACACCAAGCTATAGAGTAAAAATAACCTCCTTACAGGAGGTCTCCAACTTACAAGCCAACCTCAATGCACTTGGGAGCTAAGAATATGCATGCATCCTACATACTAGGGGGAGTACAACTGGGGGAGTCAATGGTTGAGAAGGATCTGGGTGTACTGGTAGATGATAAGCTTAATAATGGCATGCAAAGCCATGCTGCAGTTTCCAAAGTGTGCAAAATTATTTCTTGTAGTAAGAAAGGTATGGACTCCAGAGAGAGAGAGATCTCATTTTACCCCTATACAAACCATTAGTAAGACCCCATATGAAATATACAGTTCAGTTTTGGGCACCACTTCACAAAAAGGATATCAGGGAACTGGAGAAAGTGCAGAGAAGGGCAACCAAACTGATAAGAGGCAAGGGGGAGCTCAGCTATGAAGAGAGATTAGAGGAACTGAACTTATTCTCTTTTGAGTAGAGGAGATTAAGGGGTATATGATTAACCGGTTCCACACTGCCTACCGTCTATTTATGGCGGCAGTGTGGACGCTGGGCGCGAATCGCCATAAAAAAAAGGCGACCTGCGAGTGGCTGCTAGGGGGTGCACGCCCGCCGCACTCCTGAGGAGTGTGCCCGCGGCTCGGGCGGACCCAATGTCCGCCGGCGAGCCGTGATGAGCGGCCACAGGCAAAGAACGGGGAACCGCCGATGTAAACAAGGCGGTTCCCTGCTCTGTTAGTGGGGACATGGGAGATCTACTGATCCCTGTCACTGGGATCAGTTAGATCTCTCATGCCCATGGTAGCCCAGCCCCCCCCACAGTTAGAACAGACCCAGGGAACATAGTTGACCCCTAGATCTCCCCCTGCAGGTTAACCCCTTCACTGCCAATGACATTTATACAGTAATCAGTGGACATTTAAATTTCTGATCGCTGTATAAATGTCATTGGTCCCAAAAAAGTGTCAAAAATGTCCGACATGTCCGCTGCAATATCGCAGTACCGCTAAAAATCGCAGATCGCCGCCATTACTAGTAAAAAAAAAAAAAATTAAAAACCCAGAAATTAATTCTCAACATCTGTAAACGCAGCCACTTTTGCGCAAACCAATCAATAAACGCAGATTGCAATTTTTTTTACCAAAAATATGAGGAAGAATATAAATCGGCCAAAACCGATGAAAAAAAATGTTTTTTTATATTTTTTTTTTGGATTTGTATTTTAGCAAAAAGTAAGAAATTTGTTTTTTTTTTTTGCAAAATTGTCGCTTTTCTTTTGTTTATAGTGGTGATCAGAAATGGTGCAGAGGTGATCAAATACCACCAAAAGAAAGCTCTATTTGCGGGGGAAAAAAGGACGCAAATTTTGTTTGGGTATAACGTCTCACGACCGCGCAATTGTCAGTTAAAGCGATGCAGTGCCGAATCGCAAAAAGTGCACTGGTCCTAACCTGGGAAATCCTTCCGGGGCTGAAGTGGTTAACATGTATAAATACATAAGTGGTTCATATAGAGAACTTGCTGTTGAGTTATTCACGTTAAAGGTCATCAAAGAGGACAAGGGGGCACTCTTTACATCTGGAGGAAAAGAGATTCAACCTCCTAATACGGAAAGGACTGCCTCGAGAGCTGGTTCTGGCAAGTTCAGTAGAATGCTTTAAAAAAGACCTGGATTCTGGAAACATACCTGGATACTAATATTTATAGGTAAAGCTGATCCAGGGAATATCCAATTGCCTCTTGGGGGAACAGGAAGGATTTTTTTCCCCAGCTGGAGCAAATTGGTTCATGCTTCACTGGGTTTTTTTTGCCTTTCTCTGGATTAACTGTGGGTAAGGATTGTGTATATAAAATTGTATGATATTTTTCCCTTTTTATTGGTTGAACTAGATGGAGTTGTGCATTTTTTCAACCAGACTAACTATGTAACTATGTAAAGTATCTAGTAAAAATAAAGATAAAGTATCACCCACGGCCCTTCAGCAAGCTCAAGATGCCCTGCCTTTTCAATGGTCTACTGACAAATTGCCCTACCTGGGCATCAATTTAACAGCTACTCTTTCTGAGTTATATTCAGCTAACTATCCACCTATGCTCCGTTACCCAATGCAGTTATTACATCAGTGGTCTCTTTACCTTTGTTTTGGATAAGCAAAATCAATGTTATAAAGATGGCGATCCTACCGAAAATAAATTTCTTAAGAACATTACAGTGTAAAGCAAACACTTATATATAGGGAGAAAAGAAACCACACATTCCCAAAGCGACACTGTGGGGTTGATTTACTAAAGCTGGAAAGTGCAAAATCTGGTGCAGCTCTGCATAGAAACCAGCTTTTCAGGTTTTTTTGTCAAACCTTGAGTTAAACAAGCTGAGTTTAGAAGCTGTTTGGCTACAATGCACCATATTTGCACTCTCACTCCAGCTTTTGTAAATCAACCCCTGTATGTTCCTAAAATCCGAGGAGGCTTAGGTCTTACAGATCTGACCACCTATTACAGCTCTCCTCACCCAGTTGTCCAAGTACCATGCTGTGCACAAAACTCCACTCTGGGTTCCTCTGGAGTCTGTAGACTGCGACCCACTTTCTGTAGCCAATCTACTATGGCTCTGTCCTGTAGACTGTAAAAAGCTCTCTAATCCTATTACCAGTTTCTTTCTTGCTACCTGGGATAGGTTTAAAATGACCTATGGCCTCCAATCCACCCATGCGCCGCTCCTTTCCTTTCTCAAAAATACCTCCTTCTACCCAGCATGGACCTCTCCTGACTCTTTGACATTGGATGTTGACAAATCTGTTCAGGCTCAATAAATCCACCACTTCTATGTCTTTCAAAGCCTTTCCCACACTTTTGATTTACCAACCTCTGCGCTGTTGTGACATCACCGTTACAAGAGGGTGGGGCATCCAGATGACATCAGCGGGCGGCCTTGTCCCATGCCAATATACGTCATTGCACGCGGCAGACCCAGCATTACACCGGGAGGTCAACATCAGAAGGAGAACAGAGGGAGAAGATAATGGAGAAGACCCCACAAAAGAGCAAGAAGACAGCGGAGGGAGAAGACCTGGCAGAAGAGTGAGAAGACAGCACAGAGAGGAGAAGAACCAGAGAGGGGAGAGAACCGGCAGAGGGAGAAGAAATCGTAAGAGACACCGAAGCTGCCTTAATAAAATACTTTAAAAACCTGTGTACTGTGTTCATTTTTGGCACTTGTTTTTAGGTGAATGGGTAGGGGTACAATGTACCCAATACTCATTCACATAGGGTGGGGGGCCGGGATCTGGGGGCCCCCTTGCTAAAGGGGGCTTCTAGATTCCGATAAGCTCCCCGCCTAAAACCTATACCAGACCGTAGGGTCCGGAATCTCTTCGGGGGGAACCCCACACCAATTTTTTTTTTCATTTTGGCAGGGGGGTTTCCCTTCAAGATCCTCAGCACACAAGTCACACCGCAAGTCGGATCATCATGGTACGACTTCTATTCAAATGGGATCCCATAGGGAACCATTGAGTTTTAATAGAGGCAGAGAAATGCCTGATGAGGCTTAACGCGTTTAACAGCTTTTACCGACTTCTGGCATTTTTACAGCTCTAGCGCTGAAGCCTCAGAATGCGCTGGTCCTGGGTTTTTTTTGCAGCTTAAAAACGCCTATGCTACTTACAGCTAAAGAACACCTGTGTGTGTATGAGGGCATTGAATAACATGGAGAAGCATTTCTAAGCTGTAAAAAAAGCTCCTAAACGCGGCTGCAAAAAAGTCTGTGTGTATGAGGTCTAACTCTCGCTGGAACTAAACACAAAATAAACCACGCAATGATTCACTTTGAAATGGAAGCAATTCACCTGGGCAAGATTTCACACTTTGAGCGAATCTGGCACCCCTGGGTGACACACTATTTCCCTGCAGATTTTGATGAATTCTTACTGCAGGGAAATAGTGTTCTTACTGCAGGACTGAACACTGGGAGCCCCATAGCTTCTCAGGAGCCCTCATTCCCGGTGTGTCCTTATGCTCTTCTATTGCCCCCATCTTCTTTCCCCCTCTCCTTTCTTATCTCCCTTTTTATTCTTGCTATCCTTCCCTTTTTTTCTCTATCATAACTGTTTTCTCTTAACCAGTTGGTCGTACTTGCCTTTCTCTGCTCAACCAACGGTAGCTAGGATGTCCAACCTGATACCCTGCCATGCATTGGCCCTCCCAATGCTTGTTTATCATAAAGTTTTTAGAGCTCCTTAGATCTCACTTCACTTGTCCTTGAATATTGAGGCTTGTTATCATTTACCATTGCTCACTATGTAGCATCATTGGGTCTTCCCAAGCGTATGCCTTTGTATATACATCTGCAAACCTACCTTTATTCAATGCTTAGACATGCCAAAGATTTATTTTAAATTTCAGGCATTGGCTTGTTCTGTTATTTCCATTTAACTGTTTTTTTCTTTTAACTGGTCTGTAATAATCCTGATGTATTTTGTTCTTTTTCTCAGTAAACAAATTTAACGAGAAAAAGCAAAAAAAAAAAAAGTATTATGCATGCAATGTCTATTTACAGGCAAATACAAATTCAAAGTATTTAGGTTACATGTAATATGACTATGCTGCTATAGTTATCTAGTTATAGTTACATAAACAATGCTAGAAAACACACATTCCTGCAATAACTGAGCAAAGGAGAGAAAAGACACTTGACTATTGCTGGTATTTCCTCAAATGCCATTCTGCAAGATTTTATTCTCATTTGTGCCTCTTGAACCATGAACAAATTCCATGACTGCTGGAGAAAGGCAGCTTATGCATCTTTACTGTGCCAGCAGCTGTAAAGACAATTTTATGCTGTTATATCCAATAAGTATAAAAAAAAATATTCACAAAGCAAAAATAAAAACTTGTGGTAGTGAGAAAACATACTGCTAGCCACAGGGGACAAGACAACCAAAGAAATCCATGCTATTACAGATCATATTTGCTAACCATTAAATGTTACAGAAAACATTGTAAAAGGAATCACAGTAGGTAATGAGTATTGTGAGCGCTCGCGTGCCGCCGGAGGTGCGCTCGCGCGCTCACTGTGTTCCGGGGGGGCCAGGGAGCAGGTAGGGCAGACTCGATCTCTGTCGGCTACCAGCAGTGAGAGAAAGGAGGTCCGAGTATGTAAACACGGATCTCTGTTCTGACAGAGGGGGAAGGGATAGGCTCACAGGCTTCCTGTATATGGAAGTCATGATCACTCCCCTCCCCCAGCCAGCCCAGCCCCCATTCAGTTAGAACACACTGAGGGAACACAGTTAACCCTTAGAGCGCCCCCTTCAGGTTAACCCCTTCACTACCAATGGCATTTACACAGTAATCAGTGCATTTTCATTTTTTTTTACCAAAAATATGAGGCAGAATATAAATCGGCCAAAACCGATGAAAAAAATGTTTTTTTTAAATTTTCTTTTTGGATTTGTATTTTAGCAAAAAGTAAGAAATATTGTTTTTTTTTTGCAAATTTGTCACTCTTTTTTTGTTTATAGCGGTGATCAGAAATGATGCAGAGGGAATCAAATACCGCCAAAAGAAAGCTCTATTTGTGGGAAAAAAAGGACGCAAATTTAGTTTGAGTACAACGTCGCATGTTCGCACAATTGTCAGTTAAACGACGCAGTGCCAAATAGCAAAATGTGCTCTGGTCCTAAACTGGGAAATCCTTCCGGGGCTGAAGTGGTAAGAAAAATATTTTGCACATTTTATTGTCGAGAAATGAATTAATTTATTAATGGCAGCCAAAGGAATATGTTTTTTTGTGTTAGGGACATCTATCACAATTACAGTAGATATTAGTTGTGGTATAAAAGTGTGTCAAAATATATGTTCACTAATAGGATTTGCTGAATTGTGTTTTGAATACAATCAAGCCTAACTGATAAAGTCAGCAGCATTGCCTGGAACCTGCATGCACAGACCATGCCATAATTGATGCCCCCAATATGCCTAGAATTTCTTCTTTGTTCCTTGATCAGTTATTGACCATAGGCAGTTGGGCACTCACTGCACACTGGATACATCAATTAACAGATATTATATCTTGCTATACTGTTGAGGTTGAAAATAATATGCAGCTGGCCTCTACTGCTATTATCAGATGAACCTTGAACAGCTGTATCCTTAATCTGCAATTATACTCTTAATCATGTTCCAGCAATGTCTAATGGCAAGAGAGAATATATACAGTACAAATTTGAATTATCACAAATTATCAGAACTAATAGTTTGTTGCTCTTCTATTCAGGTCATTTTAATAAAATATTCTGGGAACATAAACGCTTGTTTCCAATAAAAATGTATCCACAATTGTAGGTTCCACTCCGATTGCTAAGATCATAATTATATATTTTTCTTACATGCTTTTGATTTGTCTGTATCAGAAAAAGGGGGAAAAGGGATTTGGTCGGGACTTTTGTGTCGGCACCAGAAGAGGCAATGAATATATTAAAAAAATAGAAAACTTTATTGACATTACATAGGAAATATAAAATATAGAAGGATATTGAATTTGCGTGATACTAAGAGGATACAAACTGATCAAAATACAGCAGCAATAAAGCAACAATGGTGCATATATATTCATACGAGTACCCCTACACGTTTTGACTCCGTAGTCTTCGTCTGGGGGTCTTTGATAGAACAAGCACTTGAAGCAGCTGTTCACAATTACAAATAATACACATTAATTACAAATCAGTATATGTTGTTTTCTCATATGCATACATTCATTCAAAATATATACAGAGATTTGCATGTGAGTATTTAAACGCATTGCTTTGAACTTACTTTGTGTATCTAAAACATGATACACGCATGCACAGCACATCGGGACCATACAGAATCTTCAAAGGGTAGTGGCACCTTCAAAGGACATGAACCTAGCAAGTAATGAAAACTTATATAGTTACTAAAATGGGTCATAAAGTAGAGCCAATCACTCAAAAAGGTATGCACTGCCACTAGACTTAAGTGTGCAATGTACATGTGTATATGTATATACAGTGTCTTGCGAAAGTATTCGGCTCCCTTGAACTTTGCGACCTTTTGCCACATTTCAGGCTTCAAACATAAAGATATAAAACTGTAATTTTTTGTGAAGAATCAACAACAAGTGGGACACAATCATGAAGTGAAACAAAATTTATTGGATATTTCAAACTTTTTTAACAAATAAAAAACTGAAAAATTGGGCGTGCAAAATTATTCAGCCCCTTTACTTTCAGTGCAGCAAACTCTCTCCAGAAGTTCAGTGAGGATCTCTGAATGATCCAATGTTGACCTCAATGACTAATGATGATAAATAGAATCCACCTGTGTGTAATCAAGTCTCCGTATAAATGCACCTGCACTGTGATAGTCTCAGAGGTCTGTTTAAAGCGCAGAGAGCATTATGAAGAACAAGGAACACACCAGACAGGTCCAAGATACTGTTGTGGAGAAGTTTAAAGCCGGATTTGGATAAAAAAAGATTTCCCAAGCTTTAAACATCCCAAGGAGCACTGTGCAAGTGATAATATTGAAATGGAAGGAGTATCAGACCACTGCAAATCTACCAAGACCAGGCCGTCCCTCTAAACTTTCAGCTCATACAAGGAGAAGACTGATCAGAGATGCAGCCAAGAGGCCCATGATCACTCTGGATGAACTGCAGAGATCTACAGCTGAGGTGGGAGACTCTGTCTATAGGACAACAATCAGTCGTATACTGCACAAATCTGGCCTTTATGGAAGAGTGGCAAGAAGAAAGTCATTTCTTAAAGATATCCATAAAAAGTGTTGTTTAAAGTTTGCCACAAGCCACCTGGGAGACACACCAAACATGTGGAAGAAGGTGCTCTGGTCAGATGAAACCAAAATCGAACTTTTTGGCAACAATGCAAAACGTTATGTTTGGCGTAAAAGCAACACAGCTCATCACCCTGAACACACCATCCCCACTGTCAAACATGGTGGTGGCAGCATCATGGTTTAGGCCTGCTTTTCTTCAGCAGGGACAGGGAAGATGGTTAAAATTGATGGGAAGATGGATGGAGCCAAATACAGGACCATTCTGGAAGGAAACCTGATGGAGTCTGCAAAAGACCTGAGACTGGGACGGAGATTTGTCTTCCAACAAGACAATGATCCAAAACATAAAGCAAAATCTACAATGGAATGGTTCACAAATAAACATATCCAGGTGTTAGAATGGCCAAGTCAAAGTCCAGACCTGAATCCAATCGAGAATCTGTGGAAAGAACTGAAAACTGCTGTTCACAAACGCTCTCCATCCAACCTCACTGAGCTCGAGCTGTTTTGCAAGGCGGAATGGGCAAAAATCTCTCGATGTGCAAAACTGATAGAGACATACCCCAAGCGACTTACAGCTGTAATAATAAATAATTTTTATTTGTTAAAAAAGTTTGAAATATCCAATAAATTTCGTTCCACTTCATGATTGTGTCCCACTTGTTGTTGATTCTTCACAAAAAATTACAGTTTGATATCTTTATGTTTGAAGCCTTAAATGTGGCAAAAGGTCGCAAAGTTCAAGGGGGCCGAATACTTTTGCAAGGCACTGTGTATATATATATATATGTATATATATATATATATATATATATAAAATTACCTGAGCATAAAGAGTGACTTGAAGAACAGTCATCAAAGATGGATGCCACATATGTTAAAAAAAAAGCCCACATAGGTCGAGCATAGCAAGCAAATAATCTTCACCCCAATCATTTTGAAAAATTTGGGAGCTTGCCAAATTGCTGGTAAGAGGAAAAGTGATCATATATAGTAAAGAAGCCCAAAAGTTCAAGCTTTTGCAGCAAGTAGAAAAGGATTTGCAATATGCAAAGTAATACAGAGAAGTTTTAAAAAAACTTACAAAAAATTCAGGCTTTCACATTTATGCATTTTAATATGCACCAACAGAGTATAAGCTCAAGGTGCAAATAAAGAGAGGCATCTCTATATAAAAAAAAATGTAAATACAACAGTCAGGGCATTCACTTACTTATGCTGCAGAGACCAGAGCCAAACAAGTGCTGTCAGGTGCGTTGCAAAAGTGATTTGACAAGACTGCAGCTTAAATAGCACATAGAGGTGGCAGAAATCTGCATGTGAGGGAGACTTATGCATATTAATATGCACCAACAGGGTATAAACTCAAGGTGCAAATAGAGAGGGACATCTATATAAAAAAATTGTAAATACAACAGTCAGACAATAGTGAGCCTATTGGTTAGTCCTAAAAGTCTATGTACAGTATCTCACAAAAGTGAGTACACCCCTCACATTTTTGTAAATATTTTATTATATATTTTCATGTGACAACACTGAAGAAATTACCCTTTGCTACAATGTAAAGTAGTGTGTGTACAGCTTGTATAACAGTGTAAATTAGCTGTCCCCTCAAAATAACTCAACACACATCCATTAATGTCTAAACTACTGGCAACAAAAGTGAGTACACCCCTAAGTGAAAATGTCTAAATTGGGCCCAAAGTGTCAATATTTTGTGTGGCCACTATTATTTACCAGCACTGCCTTAACCCTCTTGGGCATGGAGTTCACCAGAGGTTCACAGGTTGCCACTGGAGTCCTCCTCCACTCCTCCATGACGACATCACAGAGCTGGTGGATGTTAGAAACCTTGCGCTCCCCCGCCTTCCATTTGAGGATGCCCTACAGATGATCAATAGGGTTTAAGTCTGGAGACATACTTGGCCAGTCCATCACCTTTACCCTCAGCTTCTTTAGTAAGGCAGTGGTCATCCTTGAGGTGTGTTTGGTGTTGTTATCATGTTGGAATACTGCCCTGCGGCCCAGACTCTGAAGGGAGGGGATCATGCTTTGCTTGAGTATGTCACAGTACATGTTGGCGTTCATGGTTCCCTCAATGAACTGTAGCTCCCCAGTGCCGGGAGCACTCATGCAACCCCTGACCATGACACTCCTTTCACCATGCTTGACTGTAGGCAAAGCACACTTGTCTTTGTATTCCTCACCTGGTTACCACCACATACGCGTGACACCATCTGAACCGAATAAGTTTATCTCGTCTCATCAGACCACAGGACATGGTTCCAGTAATCCATGTCCTTAGTCTGTTTGTTCATCTTTAGAAGAGGCTTCCTTCTGAGACAACAGTCAGGCAGACCAATTTGATGCAGAGTGTGGCATATGGTCTGAGCACTGACAGGCTTACCCCCCCCACCCTTTCAACTTTTGCAGCAATGCTGGCAGCACTCATACGTCTATTTCTCAAAGACAACCTCTGGATATAACACTGAGCATGTGCAATCAACTTCTTTGGTCAACCATGGCAAGGCCTGTTCTTAGTGAAACCTGGCCTGTTAAACCGCTGTATGGTCTTGGCCACTGTGCTGCAGCTCAGTTCCAGGGTCTTGGCAATCTTCAGGGCCTAGGCCATCTTTATGTAGAGCAACAATTCTTTTTTTTTCAGATGCCCAGAGAGTTATTTGCCATGAGGTGCCATGTTGAACTTCCAGTGACCAGTATGAGAGAGTGAGAGCAATAACACCAAATTTAACACACCTGCTTCCCATTCACACCTGAGACCTTGTAACACTAATGAGTCACATGACATCGGGGATGGAAAATGGCTAATTGGGCCCAATTTGGACATTTTCACTTAGGGATGTACTCACTTTTGTTGCCAGCAGTTTAGACATTAATGGCTGTGTGCTGAGTTATTTTGAGGGGACAGCAAATTTACACTGCTATACAAGTTGTACACTCACTACTTTACATTGTATCAAAGTGTAATTTCTCCAGTGTTGTCACATGAAAAGGTATTATAAAATATTTACAAAAATGTTCGGGGTGTACTCACTTTTGTGAGATACTGTATGTGCGCTGAACAAGCCAACATACATAGACTGATTGACTGCCCTGAGCCAGTGACTACCAGTGATTGATTTGTCACTGTGCTGTGGGCGGGGGTAGGTCCAGAGTGGCTGACTCCCCTGACTCGAGGAGACGAGGACTCTGAGGTACTGTGCTGCTGTGTAATGGCTCCCTGTCCCCTGTGCTCTGGCTCCCTGCTCCCTGTGTTCTGGCTCCCTGTTTCCTGTGTTCTGGCTCCTTGTACCCTGTGTAATGGCTCCATGTCCCCCGTGTAATGTCTCCCTGTCCCCTGTGTTCTGGTTCCCTGTTCCCTGTGTTCTGGCTCCCTGTCCACTGTGTTCTGGTTCCCTGTCCCCTGTGTCATGGCTCCCTGTCCCCTGTGCAATTGCTGAGTCCCTGTCCCCAGTGTAATGGCTGAGTCCCTGTCCCCTGTGTTTTGGCTACAATACCTATATAATGGCTCCCTGTCCCTACAATACAATATAATGTGCTACAATACCCGTGTAATGGCTGAGTCCCTGTCCCCTGTGTAATGGCTACAATACCTGTGTTATGGCTACAATACCTGTGTAATGGCTACAATACCTGTGTAATGGCTGAGTCCCTGTCCCCTGTGTTCTGGCTACAATACCTGTGTAATGGCTCCCTGTCCCTGTGTAATGGCTACAATACCTGTGTAATGGCTACAATACCTGTGTAATAGCTGAATCCCTGTCCCCTGTGTAATGGCTACAATACCTGTGTAATGTCCACAATACCTGTGTAATGGCTGAGTCGCTGTCCCCTGTGTTCTGGCTACAATACCTGTGTTATGGCTCCCTGTCCCTGAGTAATGGCTACAATACCTGTGTAATGGCTACAATACCTGTGTAATGGCTGAGTCCCTGTCCCCTGTGTTCTGGCTACAATACATGTGTAATGGCTACCATACCTGTGTGCTGGCTACAATACCTGTGTAATGGTAAGGGAACACAATTCTGCACTATAGCAGCGCACATCCCGGTTCCCTGGTACGTAGTATTCCTTACAGCCAATATCTTAGGCTGAAAATGAATTGTACCAGGGACGGGGACTTCGAATTGGAAGCCAAGTCCCTTTTTTTGCGGCTACATGAAAGAGGATATAGTAAAAAAGTACTTAAAAAAGCCTACCAAAGAGCAAAGACACAGACGAGGGAAAACCTTATCTTTCAAACTAGGAAACGTACAAATCAAGGTACTACGAAACTTATCAGCACGTTTCTCATGCAACAACAGATTTTTAGGGATATGCTACAAAGGAATTGGCACTTTCTGGCCGATGATATGGTTGTTTCAAGGTACATTAGAGACCGCCCTCAAGTGGTTTACAGGAGGGCCCCGTCACTTAGGGACAAGTTAGTCCACAGCCACCTTATACCTCTGACCTCCTTAGTGGGAGCCATCGGAGGACTAGGCACGTTTAGATGTGGGGATTGTACGCAGTGTCCCTAGATCAATGAAGGTATTGTCCACCAACTACCCAGGGGAGGCAGTATCAGATCCAGGGCCTACGCGGACTGTCAGACCGAGGGAGTAGTGTACACGGCCAATTGCAAATGTGGTGCCTTTTACATAGGCAAAACAAAAAGAACTCTTGGTAGAAGAATACAGGACCATCTCTACTATGTAGATGTGGGGTTGTTGTATACCCCCATCTGCAAACATCTGGGGCTGAATCATAGCTTTGACCCCTCATATGTGTCATTCTTTGTCTTGGAGAGGGTCTCCCCAAATCCCCGGGGAGGGAACTGGGATGCAGCCATCTAAGAAAGGAGGCTAAGTGGATATACAATCAACGAGCCACTGAATATACAGGACTGAACACATCTCTTACGTTCAATGCTTACCTATAGTTAACTGACGCCCTCTGTTTGAGTTTAGGACAATAGACTATCACATCAATCCATATCATTAACAGCATATGATCTTTGTATATTTTGTTCTGTCTGGGTATAAGCAATGGTGTTTTATATGTGGGGTTGTTTACTCATGGTTGTTGTTGTTATTCCCTATGAGTTGTTCCTATCCTAACTATATATATATATATTTTTTAAATTCCATAGATGCATCTGTTTGATGATGATCCGTTAACTAATTTCTTCCTCCGCTGGTGTCATCGGCAGGTGGCGCTGTGTCTCGTTTCCTATTCTGGGACGGGATCACCTCTGTCCTCTCTCTCCCTCCCCCTTCCTGGGTAACAGGGCTGGGCGTTGCAGACGTCTGGGAGCAAAGGTAAAGCTCCAATTGAGGGCTCTCCTTTGTCTCTATCCTTCCCAAGTGAATATACACCTGGGGGAGGCGGCGATATCCGGCGTCTCATGTTGCGGCAGATACGAACGTGTCCGTCTGCTTTGGGGACCCTGCGCATGCGCCGTCGTGCAGACGCTGATACGGAAGTGACGCTGGGGGAGCCGTGCGGCTCCGTCACTTCCGTATGGATTACCCTCAAATAGGCCGGGGATGCGGCCAGGCATGGAGGCATGGAAGCCCCGCTGCTGCAATTCCCCCGTCTGGTTTAATTCAGGTAAGAGGATGGTGTGTACCTGGAAATACACTAGGATCAACCTGCTATATATGGGCCTTTGGCCGCCGTAGGGGATAGGGTTAGCGTATTTGTCACGCACATAGGGGGGCTGATGGGGTACAGGTGTGTCCCCCCCCGGCGCATTATCAATCTATACTCTCTCTGGGAGGAATAATGCTGCATACCCCCAAGAGATGTACTGTAAGGACAGGCCTGACTGCATATGTAGTATAGAGCCCGTTGCAGATGGTATCTCTTAAATATATGTATGTCTGTTTCACAGATATAGAGCCTGGACTGAGGAAGTAAGTTGTTGCTGCTGTTGAGGGATCATCCGATGCCCATACAGACCATAGGGGGTGGACCTGGCACCACCTGCCTATAAATGGGCGGGAGATAGGGATTTGTCCCTGGCAACTTGGACTTGCGCTGCGCCATCCTGTTGGTGATATCAATGAAGGAAGGGTGAGCACTAATTAAAATACAATGCAATGTCACTATGTAATGTACTGACAATGTATAAACATGTTATTGATATATTGTGTTCTGATTGATAGATAATTATGGAAAAGGGGAATAAATCCTGAAGAAGCAATAAATATTGCGAAACGTTGATTACTATTCCACCTTTAATTACTTCCTATGTATCATCGAATGTATAGATATGCACTTTGTATCATGTATATGGTTTCTGTCCATAATTTTTTAAATATGGTTTTAAACATGCAATGAATAAAGAATCAATTTTCAATTATTGTAGTCTGTGCTCACTTGGACCTAATACCAATCCACTTAAGTCCTATATACATTTTTCGGATGGCTTTGTTCATCTATGTTTTGTATTTACAATACCTGTGTAATGGCTCTCTGTCCCTGTGTAATGGCTACAATACCTTTGCAATGGCTCCCTGTCCCCTGTGTACTGGCTACAAGACCTGTGTACTGGCTACCCGTCCCCTATGTTCTGGCTACAATACCTGTGTACTGCTACCTGTCCCTGCCCCTGTGTTCTGGCTACAATACCTGTGTACTGGCTACCTGTCTCTGTGTTCTGGCTACAATACCTGTGTACTGGCTACCTGTCCCTGTGTTCTGGCTAAAATATCTGTGTAATGGCTACCTGTGTTCTGGCTACAATACCTGTGTACTGGCTGCATACTGTGTTACTGGCTGCAATATACCCCACCTGTGATGCTGAGCTGTATACTCCTGACACAATATGTGGAATACAGGGGACGGAGTGGGTGGATTCTATAAGGGGTGGGGCTTATGAGAAGTAGGATGGGTCAAAATGGAGGGGTGGGGCCTGGCGCCCCCCATCCTAAAAATTCACCAGCTGCCACTGCCTGCCAGCACTTGTTTGGCTCTGATCTCTGCAACATAGGGAAGTGAATGCCCTGACTGTTGTATTTATTTATTTGCACCTTCAGCTTATACTCTGTTGGCGCATATAAATATGCATAAATGTGGAAGCCTGAATATTTTTGTACGTTTTTTAAAACTTCTGTTTAATACTTTGCATATTGCAGATCCTTTTCTACTTGCTGCAAAAGATTGAACTCTTGTGCTTCTTTACTATATAATTCCTTGTCATTTTACCAACAATTTGGCAAGCTCCCAAATTTTTCAACATTATTGGGGTGAAGATTATCTCGCTTGCTCTGCTCTACCCTGTGTGGGCTTTTTTTTACCATATGTGGCATCCATCTTTGATGACTGTTCATCACGTCACTCTTTACGACGCTCAGGTAATTATTATTGTGTGTCATGTTTTAGATACACAGAGTAAGTTCAAAGCACTGCATTTAAATATTCACATGCAAATCTCTGTAGATTGTTTGAATGAATTTATGCATATGAGTAAACAACATATACTGATTTGTAATTAATGTGTTTTATTTGTAATTTTGAATAGCTTCTTCAAGTGCTTGTTCTATCAAAGACCCCCAGACGAAGATTACGCAGTCGAAACGCGTAGGTTTACTCGTATGAACATATATGCACCATTGTTGCTTTATTGCTGCTGTATTTTGATCATTTTGTATCATTTATCCTAATATCACATAAATTGGATATCCTTTTATATGTTATATTTCCTATGTAATGTCAATAAAGTTTTCTATTTTTCATATAATGCATTGCCTCTTTTGGTGCCTACACCAAAGTCCTGACCAAATCCCCTTTCCCCTTTTTCTGTGTAATTATTTGGGATGTGGCACCATTAGCTGGTGACACCCAGACATTTGGATATATTTGTTATTGTCTGTATCAGAATCATTATGGGAATCTGGGAATGGGAATGGTTATAATTTTTAGGCTTCTACTCATCACATTTCACCCAACACTGAGCGTTGCTTTTTGTAGTGAATATGTCATACATCTGCATATCTTTTTCCTCTTTCCATAGACCAGCAGTCATGCTTGTACTGCACATGTAATTCCATTGCATTGCCTTGCACGGTTCTGCTGGTATCCGTTATCCCACAAGACTTATGTTCAAGACTGGTTAACCACCTGCTGTTGATTCAGTTAGCTACACATCCAGCCCAGCCATTCTATCTCCCTTTCTTTTTAAGCTTGGCCCATTCCATCAGGCATTGCCTGAGAAACAGCTAGTGTTTTTAGGGCCAGGTCCCCCAGTGTCTTCCAAGAAGATTCCTAGTGCCCCTGGCTTCCTGAGAATATTCCCCATGACCCCAAGACTCCAAAGAGTGCAACATCTGGTGCAAATGTGCATGGTAGCCAACAAGCTTCTAACTGCATCTTGTTCAATTAAGCTTTGACTAAAACCCTGGTTTCTATGCAGAGCTGCACCAGATTTTTCACCCCCTAGTGTCCCTGTCTTCCTGGGAAGATTCCATGTGAACTGTTATACTCCTAGTGCTCTGTATTCTAAAAGGCCCCTTGGGACACCAATATTCCTAGTGATCTTGTAGCAAATGTCTGTTTGCAAGCCTCTTGCAGTGATATTTCTGTACCCCCAGTGTCTTTCAGCCAGTCCCTATTGACTCCCAGTGTGTTCTTGCTTGTAAACTGTATCCTTGCACCTGCTGTGTCCTTCAAGCATTCCAACGTCCTTGTGCCTCTGTTTCCCTTTCTGCCCTTCAACCCCTCTGGGGTCCCCTGTGAATTCCTGTCCACTATTTGTTGCCATCACCTGTGTCTGCAGTCTGCTTCAGTGTCTCGGAGTGTATTTTTAGCATGTTTCCTGCTTGGTGTCCCCTCTACCTGCTCCTAGAGATTTCTGTTTGTTTCTTTGCATTGTTACTCACTCCTAGCTGTCCTGTGTGACTTTGTGCACCTGTTCCCAGTGTCTGTGCATTTCCATGCACTCCTGCCAGCTTGGTTTGTATTCTCTACTGTCTGGTTTTTACTGCACCCCAGCACTGCAAGGGCTTCTTAACTGCTTATGAGCCCTTGGTTCCCAATAGCTGCCTGCTTGGGTGAGGCAGAGAGCTGCCACATGGGAATTGCATGCAGTGCAACCCATTTCCACCTTCAGGAGCTCTGGAGAAGACCAGGCAGTTCCTTAGACCCTTCCCTTTGCTGTATGTGCGGGCTGGCTGTGTTCTTCCCAAGCCGTACCGATAGCCCTACTGTTCTAGATTTCTTGGGTAAGTCATCTGTAATCCTGTGTACCTGTATTCCCTGGGACCCCTATGCACATCCACATATGTCATGCATATTGTTACCTCTGTGTTCTTGTATGCTCAGCATCCAACTGCTGCAAAGATACTCCTATCTCCCTGTGAGCCCTGCAGTAAGGGCTAGTTTACACTTGCTTCGACTTTAATGCTCATTAAAGCTCATACAGCTTCAACAAGCTTTTATGACGTGTTTTTGAGGCTTCGGTGGTGCTTCGAAGAGGCTTCAGTGAGGCTTCAACAAGGCTTCGACGAGGCTTCAGTGATGCACTTTTGAAGCCTTGTTGAAGCTTGGCAGATGCCCTGTGTGTTTCTTGATATCTCACACCTGCAATTGTTCCAAAACAAAGCGAATCTAAAGCTGAATTACAGTCTCTGAAAAGATGCAGGTGCTTCAAGCGAGCTTCAAACAAGCTTCCTCATAGACTTCTATGGAGGCGTTGGAGAGGGTTTGAGGCCTGGCTAAAGTTACATGGGGTATAATTTTTGACGTGAAGCTAAAGTGCAGCGAAGCCAACGCAAGGTGTAAGCAGGGCTGTAAGCTTACCATTTTATTTGGTGACATAGGCTTTGACTGGCGTTAAGGGAGCTTTAACAAAGCCTGTCTGGCACCCTGTTTTTTTTTTTTGTAATTCCTTTATTTCTTGAGAAAGATACAGTGTATAAACAGGGATAAATACAGTATATGACATATATAACGGAACAGTGCAAAACAGCAGTGTGCCACAGCCCTTCAAAAGTCCAGTGGCTCTACAGTATGCCCGAGGAAGGGGGGGGGGGGGTCGACCGGACTGCTCGTGGATGGGCCCTAAGACTATGTGCCCCTGGGCCTGTAAAGGGTTGTATCTTGTATTCCGGTCACCCCCTCCTCCACGGGGACGGCTTGTGGCAGTGCTCACAGTCCTTTCGCCCCATCATATAGCTTTTCACATTTTTATAAAAACTCAACAAATTATGGAGAAAAGGGGACCATAGGTCTCAGGCAGTCATCATCTCGCTGAGAGAACTTCCTCTAGACCAGGGTTGATGTTTAGCAAAAAGGGGGGACAGTGTATCAGCGTCTGGGGGGGAACAACCCCCTACCATTTGACAAAACTGGAGCCAGTTGAATCCCAAGATAAGAAAAAATGGGAAAACAGGACAAGGGAGGAGGAGGAGCAAGTGGAGCCCAAGAAACAAAAGGTTGGAGAGAGCGGGATAAGGAAATAGCATAAGGTGGAAAGAGGCAAAAACAGGATACACGGGAGATTAGGGAATGCGTGGCCCGTGTGCGGGACCCCTGCCTGAATGGGTGTTATCAGTCCTGATGTGCAAGCTCCTCGCAATAGGCATCTTTATAAACAAAATATTGCCACGGTCTCCAGGTCTCGCGGAAAATCTCCTCCCTATTGTGCAGAGTAGTGGTGAGGTCCTTCATATCTCCAAGGTCAACGAACTGAGAGGAGGAGGGTTTTCTGACTTCCAGCAGAGAGGGACGCAGGATATGGCCGCATTCAGGAGGTGGGTGGTAAGTGAAGATTTATATTTTTTGATGGGCCGCTCCAAGAGATGGAGCAGACAAGCCGCCGGTTTGTCCTCTGACACCCTGTTTTGAAGCAAGTGTAAACAAGCCCTAAGTGTTTGTTACTAGCATTCTGTGTCCTTCCTGCCTGTAAGACCAGCACCCCAGTGCTACACTATACTACTGCTATTCCTGTGAGTACTGTATTCCCTACTTTCCAAAATCCTCATCTCTGTGTTTACCTGTACCAGGTCAGTTTTAACCTGCATGTATGAACTCTCCAAGCACACTGCCTTGTAGTGCGCAAGCTGCACAGAGGGACCGCAAGCCCAAGCATAAATGATCGTCCCATTCAAGACAGAATATAAATGATCATTTTCCATGACATATTATTTATTTATTTACATTAAAATGCATTGTATCCTTACAAGGAATATTTGTAAAAAGTCTAATAATACCCATAATAAAATATGCATAAAATGTGATTCTAGAAATTGCCAGGCATTTACCATTTTCATTTACAAGTTGGGGTCTTGTGCTCCAAAATGAAAAGGTTTCCAGTATATTATTTCTTATAAAAAGAGACTTTTAATGATAACGTTTCAGATAGATAACAGCCAAAAATGACCTCAATAACCTCGTAGACTGAGGAAAAAAGAACATAAGTCGTTATGATTTGGTCATCTAGAAGAAGAGAGTGGTTCTTGTGTACATTGTGAAAGATGTCATTTCAATATTAATAAACATCATCTTCTGACATGTTGACATTGTATTACTGGGTTGGCTGTTTGGAGGAAATGATAAACTAGGAAGCTCATCTCTGCTATGTCCAATCAATCACCAAACAAACACAGATTTCAATTTACCAAGGCAGAATATTAATGTAAAAGTAAAGTAACATCTCAGAGAACATTTTTAATAAAGCTGACTAATTGGAGTTCATAAAACTCTGAAAAATACTAATCTCGGCTCCCCAGAGGCACAGCAAATATCTTACAATTAATTCTAGGAATAAATTGCTGGAATCTTTTAGCACTCTGCATTATTGACTGCTAAATGGAAAAATACAAAATTGTGTGCATTTTAATTGTGTTGGCTGTATAATTGAATACTCTATGCTTGGTGTAAAATAGATTTGAAACATATCATTACTTCATTATTTTTAGTGATTTCACCTCAATTGCTTTTTATATTGAAAAAGTTAATGTAACACTAAAATCAAAGATTGGAAAACAATTGTTCAGGTATTCAGGGCACAATGTTATCCCACTGCAAACTTGTTTAATACGAAAAGTCTTCACAAGTGTTCGCGTTTGCAAGATAATGTGTTTTGTTAATATGCGGGCTACTGCAACTCATGCTAACACACACTGGGGGGGGCATTTATTAAAACTGGTGCACACACAATCTGGTGCAGCTGTCCATAGTAACCAATCAGCTTATAGTTTCAGCTTGTTCAAATAGACCCTATTCATACTGATGGACTGTTCGGGTCCACCTGTCAGGTGGACCGGACTGGACCATCCATTGCTCTCTATAGAGCAGCGGATGCCAATGGACATTGACCCCCACTGACATCCGATCCAATCCTGTCTACTAAAAACCGACAGATGGGGATACGTTCCCCATTGGTCCAGTGGATCAGATCAGATGACCGTCATATGGCAACGGATTGGCGGTCCATTTCCATCCAACAGCCCATAGAGGACAGTGGGCTGTGTCCGTTCTGCATTAGCGGAGTGGATACGGACCTGTCATCCGCCTGTTCAGTGGCGATCAGCGGAGAGATCCCCTGCAAAGTGGGCGCATCCACTGGCGGACTCCATCAGTGTGAAAGGGGCCTAAAGCTTTGACAATAAAACCTTAAAGCTGATTGATTACTATGCACATGTGCATCAGATTCTGTTTGCGCCAGCTTTAGTAAATCTCCCCCACTATGTGCATTTGCATGTTGCTGTCATATATGGCACCCCAATGCAGCTCTGACATAAATGTGTTGCAGCACACAACATGCAGTAACACATTACCTTGTTGTGGTGTGCTGTCTTTGAACAAAATGATGCATGTCTGTTTTTGGCCACTTCCTCTGCTGGTATCCTAATCAAAATGAGTGGGTAGCCTAAATGCAATGCATACTAATGCATGAAAAAAGTGCATTAATGCAGCTCACAGGAAAAGAAAAGTGTGAATGGGCCCTAAAGTGTATCTCTAGGCAAAATGTTTTAGTGATAGTTAGAACCCCTAGTAAGTGCAAATCTCTCCATAAGAATGTGAAATCCCCTCTTAGACATTTGTCACTGATACATGGTGTTCCCATTGTAGGATCTTTACTTCCTGTCTTGGTGACAACTGGAAAATTTCCCATCACTTTCTGTTCACATCAACTTTGTCAGTGATAGAGAGTGAGACCCAGTAGTGACAGCCACACTTTAACCAACACAAAGACTTAAAAGTGGGCATATTGGGGGGGCGTGGCCTGACGCGACGGAGAGCAGACGTCTTTCACCGGAGCTCCGATCCGAGCCCAAGGAATCCGCTGACATCCATCCGATTCAAGGGTCGGTAAGAGTCCATCTCACCCCACCACTGCCCCCTGGTCACCCACCACTGACAGGAGAAACTTCCAGAGCGGTGCGGAGCCGCGAGACCGCTGACCCCACACACGAGGTGCCGCCGGCGGAGGCCCACGGCCTCCATGTAACAGGGTCAACAACACCCAATCCCATTGCCCTGCCAAAACGGGACCTACCGAATCTGAGCAGACGAATACCACTACCTTAAATTAGACACCTACCTGAACGGCGGTCACATTCGGCTCCTACCACTAAGCGAGCCCGAGGCTCAAACGCGGCCTACAGGTAATCTGCCATCTTGGTACACCCAATCACACCAGCGGTACATCGCGCCTAGGCCCAGCGCGGAGCTTCCTTCTAGCTAAATACTAGAGACAACACAAGAGGACCCGTAAGCCACATACAGTGACCCCAAACTCCGCACCTCGCAGCAGACCAATTCTGGAGTGACTAGGGCACAGAACTATGACCACCTAACCCTATACTGCTCACCCATTCGGAGAGACACTCTATTCAGCGTCTGACCACAACAAGACAGCACCCTTGCCTGCTCAACCATACATAATCAAGACACTTCAGCCAAATACCTCAAACCCAATTTATGACAACCATGACCTCAAGGAAGAGGAAAGAGTATAAACACCCTAAGAAACTCACAGAATTCTTCCCTCAACCCCCAAAAACAAACTCTAACCAGCATATCCCAGGCTCTGGATCAGGTTCATACACAGACCTACCAGACGCAGAGGAAGAGGCTTTGCAGTGTAGCCAGATATTACCCCTGGACCCCCTTCACTCACCTACATCCTCAGCTGGCAATAGCCCAGCAAAATCCAGACAACGTCTAAACCCAGAACCATCAGACCTGGAGGAAAACCATGACCACAATAACAACCCCTCGCCTATCACGGAATTTCCCACAACGGGTCTTCCAGTACTAGACACCACCATGAAAGAGATGTTAATTTCACTACAATCAGCCATGCACAATGACATCCTAACACTCTTCAACAAATTTAATGTGGGGATCCACGCCATTTCAAGAAGAGTGCAACACACTGAACACCAAATGGGGGCAATGACAGAGACGGTAAATGACCTGGTTGACGCAATGGAAAACACGAGAGATGAACAACAATGGCTGAAGGCCAAAATTGCAGATCTAGAAGATAGATCCCGTAGAAATAACATTAAACTGCGGGGTATCCCTGAAAAGATACTACCTAAGGACCTCAACAACTATGCCAGGAAATTAATTACAACCGTATTACCAGACTCCACCCCGATGGACACGGTCATAGACCGCATACACCGATTACCCAAACCCTCCCACTTACCTGATGACGTGCCGAGAGATGTACTGATGAGGGTACACTTCTACCACACGAAAGAGCACCTATTACAAAAATCAAGACAGATGGGTCAACTGCCAGCCCCATACGCCAATATACGTTTATATGCAGACATCTCGCAACACACCCGCCAGCTGAGGAAAGAACTAAACACGATCACCAAAGCACTCAACAACCATAAAATCCCATTCCAATGGGGGTTCCCCACCAAGATCATGGTCAACAAAAATGGAACGAAACACCATATATCGACACTGGAGCAAGGCCTCCAACTTCTCCGAACCTGGGGAATAATTCCCGCCCAAACTAATGACAACATCCATAACCCAAGACTCGACCACTCTCCCACTCGAAACCCAAGGACCTCATCTCCGTTAACCAACAATGATGCAAGACGCTGAAATCTATCCCATGCACACAACCATTCCGAATTGGTGTACAGTTATCGCTGTCGCACAACCACAAACTCTTTCCCCTTTTTATAAACAGCTGCTCTAGTGATATCACTGCAGCTGACATTTTCCTTGTTTATTCTTCCACTGTTACAAGAATCCCTATTGCTTCACTTAAGTTCCAGTATTGTTAATAGTATAAACAGCAACCACTTCATTGACTGTAAAAACAATTTGAAAAGTAATCAATGCAACCAGGTCAAGAGCTTTAACCCCAACTTTTGTTTGCAGCGCCTAGCTTTCTGAGCACCAGCACAGTACAAAAAGTTATACAAGTTCCTAAGCCAAATCAAGGAAGCCACAAGAACCAGACACCGAGCACGGAACAACCCTTCGAACTGTGAGTAAACTTCAAATACACTACATTACTACCCGTATCATCACACCATGGTGAATTTTCTCTCATTGAACGCCAAAGGGCTGAATCATCCAGCCAAAAGAAACTCCCTCTGGCGCACAATCAAAGAAAACAATAGCGAGATTATATGCATACAGGAATCCCATTTCAAAAGTGGACAAGAACCAAAAATGCTCAACAAAAACTTCCCACATATATTCCAAGCCTCCGGACCACACAAAAAAAGTGGAGTAATCACTATGTTTAAAGATTCCATTTCGCTCCAAATACACAACTCTATATCAGACCAAGAAGGCAGATACTTGATAATCGACTGCACCATAAACGACACTAGATTCACCATAGCTAAGGTCTATACACCTAACTCAAGACAGATTAAATTCCTAAACAGGACCATGAAAAAAATAAACTCCATCAAAAATGGTCACCTCATCCTTTGTGGAGACTTCAACATCGTCCCGGATAACCGAATTGACTCTTCTTCTAAATCAACAAGACACACCTCACCAATGTCCAACTTTATAAAAGACAACGACCTTTTTGATGCCTGGAGATGCCTTCACGCAACAGAACGTGACTACACATTTTTTTCTAATCCACATAACTCGTATTCACGCATAGACTATTTCCTGGTAAATAAATGGACTTTACCTAATATTACCAGCGCCACCATTCAAACAATAAGCTGGTCGGACCACGCTCCAATTACTCTTTCCATAGACACTCTCCCAACGAATCCACCGACAAGACTCTGGAGAGCGAACCCCTCCATCATTAACTCTCCACTGTACTCAACCGTCATACAGGAAAAACTAGATGAATTCTTTAAACACAATGAGGGTTCAGTCAAAGACCACTCAACCCTCTGGAACGCCCACAAGGCGTTCATAAGGGGGCTACTGATTCAATTAAACTCTAGAGAGAGGAGGAGGAGATCACAACATCTAGACAAACTCGCAGCCAAGATCAGAGAAATAGAAACACTAAACCAAAGTAATCCCAACGAATCCTTAAAAAAACAATTAACACAACTCAGACTAGAACTGAGATCAACACTTTTACAGTCTTTTCAGAAATCCCAGAAAATCTCAAAAGCAAAACACTACACAACAGGCAACAAAGCAGGAAAAAGTATGGCCTACAGAATAAAGGGCCACCACATCAAAACCAGAATCCCATATTTATATCATCCTAACACTAACGAAAAACTCCTAGACCCACAGAAAATTGCCAATGCTTTTAGCTATTATTACAGATCACTGTACAATTTAAAGGATGATGCAACTACCAATCAGCCAACCAGAGAGGAGATTGATGCTTTCCTGCAAAACATCAAACTCCCTAAACTATCTCCTGATCAACTTGACTCTCTAAACACTCCATTCACCATACAAGAAATAACCAACACGATAGTGTCTCTTCCAGCCAACAAATCTCCAGGCCCCGATGGTCTGACAGGAGAGTACTATAAACAATTCTCCAAAGTGCTAGCTCCACATCTCACACGAATCTGCAATGATGCTGCCTCCTCCTCCTCTCTACCCCCTGAAATGTTGAAAGCTATCGTGATTACGCTACCGAAGCCAGGGAAGGACCAATCCCTTCCACAAAACTACAGACCTATATCCCTACTGAATATTGACACAAAATTATACGCTAAAATCATAGCCAATAGACTGATGAAACTGATGCCACACATCATTCACCGAGACCAATCGGGATTTATAAAAGGCAGACAATCTTCCGATGCTACCCGGAGATTGATCAACGCTATCCATTACTCAGAGACTTCAAGAACGCCTTCTCTGCTGCTATCTTTGGACGCAGAGAAGGCGTTCGATAGGGTTCATTGGGAATACATGAAAGCAACCCTTACTAAATTTGGCCTACAGGGCAACATACTTTCAGCTATTCTAGCCCTATATACAGTCCCAACAGCTCAGGTTTACACATCTGAAATGTTATCCAAACCGTTCGCTATCTCCAATGGTACCAGACAGGGGTGTCCGCTCTCCCCTATCATTTTCAACTTGATCATGGAGCCCCTAGCGGAATACATCAGAGCAAATACCCAAATTTCAGGCATCCGTATAAGCAAAACTGAACACAAAATAAACCTTTTCGCAGATGATGTGATTTTGATGATCACCAATCCAGTCAATTCCTTGGCTTCGGTACAACAAATTTTACAGAACTTTAGTAATATTTCGTATTATAAAATAAACGAAACCAAATCATCAATTCTAGACCTAGGAATGGACGGAGTGACAAGCAACCTCTTACGCAATATGTACCCTTACTCATGGGCAGATAAGGGGATTACCTATCTAGGAATCACTCTAACAAAATATACAAGTTTGCTATTTAAACACAATTACCTACCTCTCAAAACTCTGGTCACGCAAGACACGACAAATCTCGCTAAACATGAATTCTCATGGTCAGGTCGCCTGGCTGCTTTCAAAATGACGACTCTACCCAAACTGATTTATCTATTTCGTACACTTCCGCTCCCACTGACAACATCATATCTTAAATCCCTACAGACGATAGTCCACCAATATATATGGCAAGGGAAAAAACCCCGCAGCAGTCACTCGAAACTGATAAAACATCGCGTAGCAGGGGGGGGGCTGGATACATAGACATTAAAGATTATTATCTCGCCGCGATCCTGGCCCCAATGAAAGAATGGCTACAACCAACCACCAACACATTATGGGGAGACATAGAAAATGAGACAACCCCAGGTCCCAACCTCAGAGATTGGCTCCTAAGCACACCAGAGACAAAAACACCTATAAAACACTTAGCTCCACCAATACAAGCATCCATAAAGGCATGGCAGGTTTTACACAAAATGAGGTGGGCATTTATGCCAACTAAACCCACCCCTATTCCTATTAACACCCTTAAATTCCTCTCTCCAGACTTAAACATTCCGGAGGGCTTAGCTAAACAAGCACACACCACGAAAGAACTAAGAAACCTAATACAACACAAGACGTTTCAGCAAATCCAAGCCGAAACAGAGATTACTGTCAAAGACCACTTTACAATTATGAGAGCACAACAATGCCTTGCAGCCCACACTAACCTAGAAGGGGCCCTTCCCATAGATTTATGGAACTACCTCTTTGATAATAACCATAAACACAAAGGAATCTCCTTAGTGTACACTACCCTCCAAGAAAAAAGATACCTCTTTAAATCCAGGAATGGGAGAAAACCTGGAACATATCCCCTACTGAACACCAATGGTCCACAGCCCTCAGATCCATCTACAATGCCACCCAATGCACAGCCTTATGGGAAACTACCCAAAAAATAACCTTAAGATGGTACCTAACACCGCAAAAACTAAACAGAATATACCCAACCACTTCACCGAAATGCTGGAGAGAATGCGACCAAACAGGCTCTCTATCTCACATTCTTTGGTCCTGCCCGAAACTAACAAATACATGGACTGAAGTAGCTAATCTAATCACTACCATCACACATGGGACTACTCACATAACCCCTCAATTAGCTACCTTAAACTTAAACATAGAATTGACCCCTTCAAAATTCAGAACAATAGTCACACATATCCTTCTAGCCACCAGATTGCTCATACTTAAAAACTGGAAAAAAACTTCCACACCCACCCTAACAGACATTATCACAATGGTCCAGACACACTACACATACGAACTCATCATGTCTACCGACAAACCTAACCAGAATAAGTTTCACAAAGCATGGGAACCATGGATTCAATGGTATAAAAACCATTACAATATCCCATAATCATTCTAAATATATAGAACTTACGGTGCTACTCACTCCTGACCATTGCTAAACCACCCAGGTTAAACAATTGCTGAACTATTAATCAATATGATCAGTTCAAGTTTATACTATTAAAAAGTTGCTTTGTATTATCAGTTCATATGCCTATTATATTCTACTGAGCCAGGGTATGCCCAAAGGCTCTGTTCTGTAACTTTCTACTAAAACTCAATAAACACTACTTGAAATAAAAAGTGGGCATATTTATGTTTGTTAAAAGGTTATATGACTCCAGAAAAATCTTTGTTGAAAAACTAAGAAAACCCCTACCTGTCCTTTTAGAGTACCCTAACTTGATTGATTCTACCCTATGTGTCAAATTGGGCTGTCATACCAGGGATGGCATCACACCGTTTATAACCACCAGAGAAAACTCTCCATGAGACTTTTAATGATTTAAGCTTAAGCTTAAGAGTTATTAATTTCGTACCTATAACACCTGTCTTGGAAAAGCTGTTCCCATATCACATGATCTCAAATGAAGGGGCTAATGATGTTCAATCAGAGCTGGCCACTTGGCATCATCTTCAGAATGTACAGTATATGTACTAGAGTTTTCTTTAAACTATTTATTCTTTTAGGAGAAAGGTATGGTCAGAATAGGGAAAGATTAATAGGTATAGACATTTTTTAAACCAATAACACATTCACATACAAATATGTCAGCCAGTGGCGGCTGGTGCTCCATTTTTTGAGTGGGGGCGCAAACAGGGCCCCAACCAAACTGACCCCAACCCCACAGGCAGATAGACAGATAGATAGATACATACATATATACATACATACAGTATCTCACAAAAGTGAGTACACCCCTCACATTTTTGTAACCATTTTATCATATCTTTTCATGTGACAACGCTGAAGAAATGACACTTTGCTACAATGTAAAGTAGTGAGTGTACAGCTTGGATAACAGTGTAAATTTGCTGTCCCCTCAAAATAACTCAACACACAGTTAGACATGAATGGCTGTGTGTTGAGTTATTTTGAAGGGACAGCAAATTTACACTGTTATACAAGCTGTACGCTCACTACTTTAGATTGTAGCAAAAATGTAATTTCTTCAATGTTGTCACATGAAAAGATATAATAAATATTTACAAAAATGGCAGGGGTGTACTAACTTTTGTGAGATACTGTAGATAGATAGATAGATAGATAGATAGATAGATAGAGAGACAGACAGAAAAACAGTAATGCTGGCCATACACGGTTAGAAAATCGTTTGACTAAAACGTTCAAAATTCGTAAAATCGGTTGAACGTGCATGCGATAACGCCATCATTCTATCAATAGATGTTGCGCAATTATCGACATCTTATTGATCATTAACAACATAAACAGTGCATTTTTTTCTCAATAGATTAGGAAATGATGTAACAAATTTTTGAACTTTGGCAATCCTCCCACTAAAATACATCATAGTGGTTTGTGTTCCAGCTAAGGATGCTAAGAAGAAGAGGAAGGTAGCAATTGCTATGCTGGCAATAATGGTCCTGGATAAAGAGGCAAAAAAAAGAAACAAAGAAAAGCAAGATTTTGTAGCAAGGATTGGCTTCTGAGGAGAGAATAATTGTCCCATATGCCCTTGCTAACCAATTTGTGGGAAAGTTATCCTAATGACTACGGTAATTATCTCAGAATATTCCAGGAAGCGTTCAACATCCTACTTGACCAAATTGGTCCTCACATCCAGAAAAAAGATACTTTAATAAGGAAAGCCATCAGCCCAGAGCAGAGACTTATAGCAACCCTGCAGTTCATAGCAACAGGAAGAACCCTTGAACATCTAAAATTAACAACAGGGATATCAATGCAGGCACTGGGCCGTATTATACCCGAAACATGCGAGACAATCACTAATGTCTTAAAAAATAGAGTATTTGAAGGTAGGTTAATTTGTCCAAACAAATTTATTTTTTATTTGTAAAACATAAACAGCACAGAAAATTATACCCCAAATGGTTGTATATTGTGCAACACATACTATAATGAACAAATAAACAGCCAAAGAACTAAAGATTTGTGAAACTTGGATCCGGTGTCCAGGAACTATTTTAGGTTCCTGGCCTAGTATTCTTCTTTCCCATGTGTTGTCTGCCTGTGACTGTGAGGGCATGTTCACATTGCGTTGCCATGTAGGTTGTGATTGGGAGTGCACACTGTGTTGCCATGTGGGTTCAGGCTGAGTTTGGGAGGGCATATGCATATGTCATTGCCATGTTGGTTCTGCCAATGATCTTTTTGGATTTTGCACTGGCAAGTTAGTTACATGCTGAGATGCAGTAGGATTAATACCTGCAATATGGATGTTGAATGCAGCTTGATTCATCTGTCCAATGCATGTGAAGTCTTGCAGAAACCAGATTGCCAAAAATATCGCAGTCATCTGCTTCTTTACCAAGTTCTGCTACCTTTTGGTATCATACTCATCTGATCTTCTCTTTTTCCCACGTTGGGCCGGTCGGGCATGTTGTGATTGGGATGTTTCAGGAGTATTATGTTCCTAGGGGAATGGAAAAGTATGATGAATGCATGAACAACAATTACATATGTAGTGCCCCCATAGTATAGGTGCGTTTTCTAGCAGGGCTTTGGCTGGGAGAGGTAAATTTAGTCAGGCCTGACTGTAATGTGCAGGTCTGGATGTTTTGATCTGGGCTGGGAGGAGAGGCTCTGGGAGGATTGAGTGTAACAGATGAGGTCACCAGAACCTCCCACTTCTTTATAGAAACCTGGAGAAGGTTTTCTGGTCAGAGAGCTGAGAGAAGGGTGGAGCCATCTGGAGTGTTCTAAGGAGCCCGGACCAATCCCCAAGCAAGGTTGGCAGGGGGCAGGCCTCCTTAAATACTCAGAGTCAGCCCAATCTGGGAAGAGGAGTGACGGGTGGAAGTCTGGAGATGTAGCAGAGGTGCTGTGGTGCAGGCCCCTACCCGGGAGGTCGCCCCCAGTCTGGGGAGGGTGACCTTCGGGCCTGGGAGTTTGGCTGCAGCCAGGAAGGAGAGTGATTCCTGGAGCGGCACAGGAGGAACAGGAGAACAGCAGAGGTGCTACAGGAGGAGTGAGAGACTTTAACGTATCCACCGATGTGGTGAGTGATGGTCCCTGGGACTGGAGGAGAGAGTGCTGGAGCAGGCTGGGAGAGGAATGGTGGACAGTCTGTGGGAACCAGTCAAGGGAAAGGAGAGTAACAACCAGAGAGCAGGTCAATGGGACCTGGAAGAGAGATGGGCTGGGAATTGTAGCCTGTCAAAGGCCCAGCTAGCACTCAAGTACTTTGCTGCACATTCAGGGGCCCATGATCCCTGGCCTGTAATGGGTGTTCCTGAGGTCCTGCTCAAACAGGGTAGGCCTCAACATGTGCTAACCGCGGTGAAGAGAAAGGTATAGAGGAGCCTGATAAATTTCCCTTCAGGCTGGAAACTAAGTTCTGGTCTGGAGAGAAGCAAAGAAGTGTAGAGAGAGAGAGAACTGTAGAGAAACGATCAGCAAGTGAAGTGCTGGAGAGTTGAGAGGAGCAATAGTCTGCAGAGGGAGAGTCTGCAGTGAAGTGTGCATATACAGGTTTGTATATGGAATCCTTGTAACATGATTCTTTGGGCATCCCACAGTCACCCCTTATCCCCATCCAAGTAGTTCCCCCAAATAAAACAACAAAAACAAGAGCTGGTCTGGTCAGGGTCTCCGAATGTGTGATATATGGTGTGATTGAGGTGAACTATCAGGTGAACCACTACTAAAAGCCACTCTCAAGGGAGCACATGGCTACACATAGCATAACCCTAATATATATATATATCTTTTTTTTTAGTTTCCAAGTTGCCCTGAGGAATGGCATGGAATTGCCAAAGATTTTTTGGATATGTGGAACCTTCCGAACAGTGGGGGAGCCATTGACGGCAAACATATTCGGATTATGCTGCCAGCACACTCAGGTTCATACTACTTTAATTACAAAGGCTACATCAGCATCATACTCCTGGCAATTTGCAATGCCAAATATGAGTTGATCTATTTGGACATTGGAAGGAACGGTCAGAATTAAGATGGTGGAGTTTTAAACAGGTCTGAATTCCAAAGACGCCTTGCAAGTGGAGAATTACATTTACCACCTGAAGAAGAGAATGTGGATGGGTTAAAGTTTGTTTTTGTGGCTGATGAAGCATTCCCTCTGCTGGATAATATTCTAAAGCCATACCCTATGCGGAACCTAACACAACAACAATAAATATACAATTACAGATTCTCGAGATCCAGGCGTGTGGTGGAGAATTCCTTCAGGATAATGTCAAATAGGTTCCGCATATTTCACACAGCCATCAATCTGAGTTTGCTGAAGATTGACGTGATAGTGGAATGCTGTTGTGTGCTGCACAACTTCCTGCGTCGACAAACCAGCAACTAGATGCCTTCATCTTCCACTGACAGAGAGGACCTGTTGACAGGAACCATAATCCCTGGAGAGTGGAGATCAGAGAGTGTTGAACTGGCAAACCTAGCACCTGAACGGCCCCACTTGCCAACAGCCTCTGCTAGACAAAATAGGGAGAGCTACATGGAATATGTTGTAGGAAGGGGGGCTTTTTCATGGCAAAACAATGTATAGTGGTCTTTTTCTTGCTGAATAGTTCTTGCCAAATAAGTTTGTTGACAATAAATGTTTGTGAGAACATGACACATGTATCCCTCTTAAAGATTTCAGTTATTAAAGTTTGTGTATTATATTACATGTGTATCAATGTTTTCTTCATGCTCAAATAGTTCAGGTGAAATGGATGACTCAGGGGAACTACGGTCCAAGGAGCAGTTCTTGGAGTCTCCAGAGCCAATAGATAATGTAGGCTTTCAAAATACCACATTTGAGGCGCATAGATATCATCAGCTCCAACACCAGATCTTTTTGATTTTTCTATTTTTTTATATTCCTTCTTAAAGACAGTGCGAAGGTTTGCAATCTTGGTTTTGGCATCTGACACAGTAGCATGTGGCGTTATGGTTTCAAAAAGTCTGCTAACTTTTGGTATGCCTCATCTCGCAACTGTCTATTGGAATAGTCCTTTGATGCCACATTCCAGAGGCATGAATTTTCATGGTACAGATCAATGAATTGTGGTAGGAACTGTGGGGGAGGTAAATTTGATTGCCATTGCTGTAGTGAAAAGTAAAAAAAGTATATTAGTCAAGAAATATCCAAGCATAACACCCAAACACTATATGACAGAGTGCAAAGCAAAATAATCTGTGTATTCGGCCAACACAACTAAATGTGCAGCATGTGGTTCAAATACTTTAATCTTGTTTCTGGATACACTTTAAAAAGCTTGTAGTAAACTGAGCACAAAAGTTCAAAAATACATACCCACTAATCCCGGAAGTCCGACACCAGAACGCACGTCACGACCTCTCTGTGAAATGCACATTTCTACCTAATGAAAGGGTGGCATCATTTATACACTTGCGATTTATGACATGCCCCTTCTCTCTCTTGGTGTGTGCAGAAGGAAGATGGCGGAGATGGATGAGGACACACATGTCTCTCTTGGCAGTAGCTCTAGCAGGGAGGAAAGGCAGCCTACTAGCCCTAGGAAGCAAAAAAAAGGCCACAAACATGTCCTTTGATGAGATGGTGGAGATGGCAGACATCCTGATCTGAAAAGATTATGATGGGAGAATGAGATTCTACCTGAGGCCTAATTCCAGAAAAGAAAAAAATATGGAGAAGGTGGTCCGTGTCCTTCAAAAGAAGTTTGGGGTGAGGAGGACAAAAGAACAACTTCACAAACATTGGTCGGATCTGAAATTAAGAGAGGAGAATCAGTTTGGAAAGATCAAGAATGTTCTAAAGAAAAGTGAGTATATATAATGTCTTCATGACCATTTCCTTTGTGCGACTTTATTTTCCTATAATTCTGCACAGTTCGTTCTGCCTTCTTTTATGTGCCATGTGCCGTATTCTTCATAACTTGCAGTGTGCTTAGTTTTATTGGCTGGGGCGAGGAATCTTTCCTATATCATGTTGGTTAACCCCTTCTCGCCGGTAGGACGTCCATGGACGTCCTAGACTTTGAGGGGGGATATCTGAATGGTGCCAGCAGCTAGAGGCACCATTCAGATATCATTTTTTACAGCAGGCGATTCTGCACACCACAAGAATGATCATAGCGGCAGATCAGCCGCTTGATCGTTCTTGTAGGCAGCGGGAGGGGACGTCCCCCCCTCCCGCCGCCATTCGGTGCTTCTCCCGTGCCGCCCGTACGATCGGCGGCAGGGAGAAGAGATCCGTTGCCGCTGGATGTTTGTCAGGAAGATGACTGATGACCATCTGGTCACCAGTCATCTCTATGACCCTCGGAGGACCGGGCGCGATGTTATGACGTCACGCCCGGCCCAGCTTTTGTAAACAAAGCCGTGATCACGGCTGGAAAGGCTGGGATCGGAAATTTTTTTTCTGATCTCAGTCTTTCCAGCCTGCAGGAGAGATGTGAGGTCATATTGACCCCACATCTCTCCATAAAGAGTACCTGTCACGCACCATTCCTATTACAAGGGATGTTTACATTCCTTGTAATAGGAATAAAAGTGATCAAAAAAAAAAAATTTAAAGAAACAGTGTAAAAATAAAAAAATAAAAGTAAAATGAATAATAATAACAAAAAAAAAAAAATTAAAGTCCCCCCGTCCCCGCGAGCTCGCACGCAGAAGCGAACGCCTACGTAAGCCCCGCCCACATATGTAACCGGTGTTCAAACCACACATGTGAGGTATCGCCGCGTACGTTAGAGCGAGAGCAATAATTCTAGCACTAGACCTCCTCTGTAACTCTAAACATGTAACCTGTAAAAAATTTTAAAGCGTCGCCTATGGAGATTTTTAAGTACCAAAGTTTGGCGCAATTCCACGAGTGTTCGCAATGTTAAAGCATGACATGTTGGGTATCAATTTA
>BLSH010446136.1:463403-477506 GCA_018402905.1 Glandirana rugosa
ACGTGGTAGTTTCAGTTATACACCCCTTAAGGCCCGTCGGGAGTATTACCGAAGGAAGTTCACCATAGACTCGTCAAACGTATACTGCAGGGAGCCGAACAGATGCAGAACCCCTCCGCCATCTTCCCGTGCTACTTGGGAGAGTTAGAGTTACAGCAGGCCCCGGCGCCTGGGGTTCTGAACCGCCTTTTCAGGTTGTTGACTCCCCTCATTTAGTCGGCTTGCCCACCGGAGTCCATCCGGGGCTTACGCATATAAAACAGCAGACGAAGCTAAGAGAACTAGTAGTTCGACCAGTTCGTTTCACCAACAGCATAATGAGGCTATTAACACTTTGCTTGACCAGCTTGATGATCAAGAGAATCGAAGCAGACGACAAAATATACGCATTCGGGGCCTACCTGAGGCCACCCGTTCGGCTGATTTACTCCCCTCAGTTGTTGGACTTTTCCGCCAAGTCTTGGGGTCCGCGGCCCCGGACGACATTGAGATTGAGAGGGTTCATCGTGCCCTTCTACCGCCTCCCCAAGACGTAGACAAGCCGAGGGACGTCATATGCAAACTGCTCAGATACCACTTGAAGGAAGCCATTATGAGGGCTGCCCGGAATTCCCCACATATTGACTTTGATGGTGCATCAGTGTCCTTATACCCAGATCTCTCCAGGCGCACCCTGATGCAGCGTAGGGCGGTGAAACCAGTGCTGGAGGCCCTGCGCTCCGCCGGGGTGACATATCGCTGGGGGTTCCCTTTTCGCCTTACAGCAACAAGGAATGGAAAATCTGCTTCTCTCCGCAACAGGGACGACTTACAGACGTTTTTGGAGATCCTGGACTTACCGCCTACAGAGTTCCCGGACTGGAGATTGCACTGCTCCATACCCCTACCCCAATGATCGGAGGGTTGGTCATCGGTCCCATCTTCCACCCGCCGAAGGAATCGACAGAGGAGACGTAACCGAAATGATGAGGCGTCCTAATGCTGTATTGCGGCCTAGACCATGGAATATTCACTTTTCCTTGTCCCGCCTGGCATATCCACCTGAGGACTGACGTGGTGGTCTCATAGGGTCCTTGGGCCCCCACAGACTGCCATCCTTAGACTGCACGTTCAAGTTGAAGTGGGACATCAGCCTTTCTATATCGAAGGCCTAGGGGTGCTGCTGTGGTCACCACGGTTATTCCTCTCACCGAGGTTAAATTGTTCAAGATTTAATTATACTGACTGCTGGTTATGGTGTACTGTTAACACACTTATTTTTGTTTTTCTTTCTATGTTATGTTTTCTAACAGTTTGCTATCTTTTTTTCAGCCCGGGCTGTCTGAGTGGCTGCTCCCGGGCGATCAGTCACTTACCCCCCAGTAGGTGACTCCCCAAGTATGGGGAGTATCGAACTGTGTTTTCACAGTGATCCAGAGATGTACCCGCGGGGCGAATTCTTTCGTACCGGGGGCGGATCTCTAACGGATGTTAGTGCCCCTTTGACAATGGGAACTTATTCCTTATATGTTTTGTTCCCTATTTTTCTATGCATACTCTTATTTTCTCTTTATTGCTCTACTCTTACTTTTTCTCTCTGTATTCACCAGGACTCCTCCTTTGGTAATCGGAACAGGTGCGCAACGCCCTCCTCTCATAGAGACAGGCGACCTAGAATCTGGATTCTTCACAGGTATGGTTCCGTGTGGATTAGTGTGGTGCCTGGGGGGGCATGTTGTCATGACCCGGGGTCTCTGGTAACATTATACCTCCATCATGTCTGACTCTCTGAAATTGTTGTCCTATAATGTTAGGGGGCTGTGCAGTCCATCCAAGAGGGGTAGGTTATGGCAGGAATTGCGTCACTGGGGACCTGATATTCTTTTTCTACAGGAGACGCACTTTACAGACAAATCGACACCGCGTCTACCGCAAACTACTTATAACCAATGGTTTCACAGCCCTTCTCCGATTCCCAGAGCTAGGGGAGTCTGTATTGCCATTAAGAAATCTTGTCCCTTTGCCATGACACGGTGCATACCTGACCAGGAGGGCCGCTATCTCATAGTTAAAGGTGCCCTGAATGGCCAGGTGTACACCTTTGTCAATATATACGCCCCGAATTCCCGTACTACTCAGTTTATATCCACCACCCTTTAAAAGATTGCAGAGGCTAGAGAGGGGGTGTTGGTGTTGGGGGGGGATTTTAATATGCCATTGAATCCCGACCTGGACACCTCCTCAGGGAGATCGGTGTTCTCCTTTAGGGCCCTCCGCCATGTTAAGCGGGCAATACGCCAGCTTCACCTGGTAGATGTGTGGCGTATCAAGAAACCTACCGACAGGGATTACAGCTACTACTCCAAGACGCATGACGTATACTCACGGCTGGACATGTTCTTTGTAGACCAATTCCACCTCGGTGCGGTGACGGATGCCTCCATAGGCAGCATCACTATTTCTGACCATGCCCCTATCTTTCTGCGACTGAGTGGGACAGCTCTGGTACGAGGTATCAGGACATGGCGCTTAAACTAAACTCTTTTAGATAACAAGGTGATCAGGGAAGCAGTGGGGAACTCAATGAATACATACTTTGAACTGAATCAGCCAAGTGAGGTGTCACACCAAGCTGTATGGGAAGGTCATAAGGCAGTTATCCGTGGCGAATTAATTTCCCATGGCTCCCGCCTAAAGAAAGAAAGACAGGCAGAACTACTGGGTCTACTCGACCGCATACGCGACTTAGAAGTTAAACACAAAGCCACCCTGTCCTCTGAAGATGCAACTCACTTATCTGAACTACGTTCTGAACTCGCCAGGTACTTAGACCGCAGAGCACAGGACAAGATGCGTTTTTACGCACACCGTTTTTACGAACACGGTAATAAATGTGGTAGACTTCTGGCTAGACAATTGAAAAAACAACAAACAGTTCAACATGTGCACAGGTTGACTACAGGTAACTCTGGGGTGGTGGACTCGTTAGACATAGCGGCCGAATTCCGACGTTATTATGAGTCACTATACAACCTTCCCCCATTACGACCGACGAATGACCTAACTACAGAAACAAAGCTTTTGGAGACATATGTGATAGACTCTGGGTTACCCTCTCTCCCTTCGCAAGTACTGGAGGACTTGGAGAGGCCTTTCACAGTGGAGGAACTTCGCATGGCAGTGGCAACTCTACCCCTTGGTAAGAGCCCGGGGCCAGACGGGTTCTCAAATGCTTACTATAAAATCTTCCTGCCACTGCTGGAAACACCGCTGTGCGGCTACTTCAACTCCCTCAGTGCAGCCAGTCCTCTTCCTAGAGAAGCCTTACTAGCATACATCACAGTAATCCCCAAGCCTGGGAAGGATCCTCAACTTTGCCCTAGCTACCGACCTATTTCTTTACTGAATTCCGACACCAAATTATTGGCGAAACTGTTGGCTCTTCGTTTACAAGACCATGTGACAGATCTAATACACCCGGACCAGACGGGCTTCATGAGGGGACGGGAGGCCTGGGACAATACTATTAGAGCCCTTCATGTCCTACATTGGGCGAAACACGGTCCTTCTCGGTGTCCATATGCGGTTGTATCAATGGACGCCGAGAAGGCCTTCGATAGGGTACACTGGCCTTACTTGATGGCGGTGCTCAGGAAGATAGGGTTAGGAGAACGTGTTATGGGATGGGTGAGTGCCTTGTACGCCGGAAATTCAGCGAGGGTCAAGGTTAATGGGACCTTGTCAGACCCCCTGCCTGTCCGCAACGGGACAAGGCAGGGCTGTCCCTTATCACCATTATTATTTGCGCTGGTCTTAGAACCTTTTTTGTGTCGCATCAGAGCGAACCCAGATGTGAGGGGACTCTTGATTGGTTCAACGGAACACAAGGTCTCCGCCTATGCGGATGATCTGTTGTTTTACCTCTCCAACCCTTTGGTCTCTCTTCCAGTGATGATGGATGAGGTTCGGAAATTTGGACTGATGTCGAATTTCAAAATCAATTTCGATAAGTCTGAACTGTTACCAATCAATACTCCCCCACCTCTGGCCGATTCTCTGAAACAAGCTTTTCCATTCAAGTGGTGTGAAACGGCGCTCCCCTATCTAGGCACACATATCTCACCTGACCTGACCACGCTCTATGATCTCAATTTTGGTAAACTTCTGGTCTCCATTGGGAAGGACCTTCAGTCCTGGAAAGATGTTCCCCTGACTTGGTTTGGTCGCATATGTGCCCTTAAAATGACCGTTTTGCCACGTATTATCTATCTCCTATATACGGTTCCTATTGCCTTGCCACGGGCCTTTTTCGGGAGGATGCGTAGATGCTTCCAAAGCTTTGTATGGCAGAACAAACACCCCCGCTTGGCGTATGATCTCCTGAGGAGAGCTAAGCGAGACGGTGGCGTGGGGTTGCCTGACGTGAACCTTTATTACAAGGCCATGGCTTTGGTAAGAATCTTGAATTGGATTCACGATGGGAAGACGAGGCTTTGGGTCAACCTTGAAAAGACCATGGCAGGCAGGAACTTAACAGGGGCTCACTGGATCCCTTGGCAAACTAGAGGCTTGTCGGACTGGACTTCCCCCCTGACCATGGCTACGCTAACCACCTGGGACAGAATGAACAGAGAGGGTCAGCTTGCTCCCCCCACGTCCCCCCTAGCACCACTAGCGGGATTCCCTTGGTTTCAACCGGGCGAGGAGAGGGGGTTCTTTGGCCCTCGGGGTCCGGAGGGGGGAGCTCTTGTACGCTGTTTGCGCCAGAAGGTAACCTCATGCCGTTAACATCCTTGCAGGCAAAGCTGGGGGGAACCCCCGCAGCAGCCTGGAGACATAGACAGCTGGCTAGTTTCTTCCGATCCCTGAATCCGAGTCTGAGACCATACCAATCTCTTACAGACTTTGAACGCAGCTGTGAGAGTTTGGAGGAGCCCAGGCATCTACTTTCACAGATGTACAGACTATTACTGAGTTATCAGAATACAGACACACCCAATTACATTAGAGAATGGGAAAAGGAACTGGGATCAGATTTTACTCCTTCACAGATACAGAGGATGATCACATTTACCCACTCTTCTTCTGTGTCCTCCCGCATGCAGGAAACTGCCTACAAATTCTTGGCCAGGTGGTATAGGACCCCCACTAGACTAGCGCAAATATTCCCGAGTGCAGACAGGAGGTGTTGGAGGGGCTGTGCCCAACAGGGCTCCTTCCTACACATTTGGTGGACCTGCCCCAAGATCAGGGAATTCTGGGAGGCGATTACCCCGTGGATTCAGAGACTAACCTTGAGGAGGATGGAATGCACGCCACTCCACTTCTTGTTCCATGGTATGCCGGTCTCAGCCAAATCATATAAGCGCAGTGTAATCCCCGACCTCTTGAATGCAGCGAAAGCTTTGATTCCTAGGTTCTGGAAACAGACCAATTGCCCGACCCTCCAGGACTGGAAAAGGGAAGTAGACGCCATTATGGAGGCGGAACGGTGGTTATCCGAGACAAGGGACAACTATGATAAATTTAAAGATACTTGGATGGGTTGGCAGTACTACTCACAAGAGATCTCTATGAATGACTGAACTGTTACCCGGGTCTGATATATGTCTCCTCCGGGGCCACACCACACGGACCACCTGAGAGTAAAGTGGGGACCCCCACTTACTCCCTATAGGAGTTACCTGTTCGCTTCTCAGTTAAGTTTCGATACTGGTGAATCTCTTTACTATCCACTCTTTTTTTCTTTCTATTATATATCCCTTTTCTGTTCTATTTTTATGAAATTCTACCTATGCCTTGTCCAGATCGCATGATAGTTTATTGGAAGAACTGATTATCCTACATATGATACTGGTTGACATGAGTATTGCTTGTTGTTATTATTACCTACTGCATATATAGATGTCCGAGAGATGTTGGAGGGGGGTGTGGCGGCCCTGGTCCCTCCACCTCGCCTCTGGGTGCCCAACTTGCTGATGGCGCCGGGGTCGGGGGGGGGGGGACGGGCCCGTCCACCTGAGAACTGGCTCCAGCTGAGTCCCCCTGGAGTGGGAAGTAGGCGTATTTGACAGTATATCATTGAAACATGCAAGCTATACTATTTTATTTTTGCCAAACCCAATTCTCTTTATTCTGAAACATTGACATAAATACCTGGATAACTTTATTCTCTCTTTATCTTTTCTTCTTCTTATTACGATTAATGTACAGTACCTCTCTATGTTTTGTTTATCTACCTTTGGGTAGTATGTCAAACTACTATTCCTTTGATTTGTACTCTGGAAAACCTTAATAAACTTTGATTATATAAAAAAAAAATCAGCCCAGAGATTCGTCCGGCCAGCAGACATGAAGTGTGTCACCAAAACAGGATCACCAGCATAGCAGCTCCTCTCCTTAAAGTGGTTGTCAACTCATGACAACCACTTTAAACTACAGGTAAGTCTACAATATGGCTTACCTATAGGTCCCGGGAATATCTCCAAAACCTGTATGGTTTAGGAGATATTCCCTGTATCTGCATATGCTGACATCATCAACACATGCGCACTGAAGAATCGGCACCCGGGGTAGCCCAGGGTGGCATTTCTTCTGTTGACGTGCTGTAAATGTCAGCACAGCTCCACCAATCCACCAATCACAGCACTGGAGCCTGCGCTGTGATTGGACGGAGCCGTAGACCCGGAAGAAGCATGTCGCTAGTCACTGTGGTGTGCTGAGTCCGCTGCAACAGCTTTGTTCCAATGTAAGTGTTTCATAATGGGCTAGTATGCTGCATACTAGCTCATTATGCCTTTGCTTTGCAGGTTTTTTTTTGGGGGGGCGCTCGAGCATGGGTCAGCGAATATAAAAGAAAGGGAGGCTAATAATGAAGCCTGTAGGTGCTTGGCATAGACTTAGCAAAGTTCAACTTACATCACATCGATAAAAACAAGCTTGTTCATGTAGGTTTTAAAATCGCGGTTCAGAAGCGTGCTGGACATGGGATAGCATCACCTGACACCTTTCATCCAATGGGATTTCGTCAGAGGCGTGGCTAATACCATCCAGCGCGCATATAAATATTCAAGAACTGGAAATACATCATATGATTTACTTGCTTTTTATGGGCTGCGAGAAGGTAATACATAATCGACACATGTGGTGCTCCTGGAACCAGAAAGGCTCTCTCTTTTTTATTGAGCAAGCCCTTCCCAAATCCGTCATTGATCAACTTTACCAAATCCCTCTTAAACCTCATTGTGGGGTTATTTGCCAAGGGAACATATGTGTCTGAATCTGACAAGATCCTGTCCATCTCAGTAACATATGCCTGTTTATCAAGAATTACAATCCCGTCCCCTTTATCGACGGCACGCACTACAATATCATCCCATTCCTTAAGAGATCTCAATCCTTCATTACATTTTTGACTATTTCTATTTCTCTTAATCCCCAATTTTTCAATATCCTTTAACACCAGTTCTTTGAAGACTGTGATAGAAGGGGGAACATTACCAGGGGGGTTAAACAGTGAAGCCTGCATTTCTGATACCTCCCACAGGGTCCTCCCTAGTTCTGGAGGGTCATTAATAATGAGTAGAGTGTCCCAGTCCCTGTTCAGGTCCCTGCTTCCCAAAAATTAATAGGTTCCTTTTTTGTGAAGACATCAGGTGTAGCTCAATAAATGCTGCCCCCTGTGTTTCTCTCTGAGTTGTGTCCTCCACTATGTGTTTTCATATCTATCCAGAGGGATCTTAGCCGCAGTCTCCTAATAATATTATACTTGAAGTTTATGTTTTTATATAAATTATGATAATCATTGTATTTATTTTTGTTTTGGATGTACATTTTGGCTTTTATTTGGCTGTGCTAGTATGATGTAGTACCTGACTTTCTATTGTCATGATGATAAGTCTGGTTGCCAATAACAATTTTTGATGACTCAGAGAACGGAGATGTTATGGAGACTTGATTGCTTCCTGTATGTGAAATGCACCGGCAGAGACGCGGTGCGCTCCACAATGTATTTCTGGTTCTCAAATATTTATATGCGCGATGGGATTAGCCACGCCTCTGAGGAAATCCCATTGGATGAAACACATCAGTTGATGCTATCCCATGTCCAGCACGCTTCTGAACCGCAATTTTAAAACCTACATATACAAGCTTGTTTTTATCGATGTGATGTAAGTAGAACTTTTAATAAAGTCTATGCCAAGCACCTGCAGGCTTCACTATTAGCCTCCCTTTCTTTTATATTCGCTGACCCACGCTCGAGTGTTAAGGAGAGGAGCTGCTATGCTGGTGATCCTGTATTGGTAACACACTTCATGTCTGCTGGCCGGACAAATCTCTGGGCTGATTTGAGAAAGACCTGTACCTATATGCTTATTTGCCTTCATAATCTGGTAAGGAGACTTGCTGGGCACGGTGATGCGGTGTGATTATTCCATCCTTTTGCACACAAACTGGTTTCGGGATCCTTTCTATTTGCAGACTTCTATTTGGACTCCATTATGGACTTTTACTTTTAGCTCTGCAATCTTAGACTTTATTCACTATTTATTGTTGATCAGCTATTTTTTGCTAGCTGCTTATCTGTTTATATTTATTGCGGATAACACACATTTTTTTTATAAAAATGTATGACTAAAATTGAGTTTATTGTATTTTTTTAATAACAAAATTTGAAAATATCATTTTTTTAAAAAAAATGTTGTTCTTTTTTTGTGTATATCGCAAAAAATAAAAAATGCAGAGGTTATCAAATACCACCAAAAGAAAGCTCTATTTGTGGGAAAGAAAGTACGCAAATTTTGTTTGGGTACAGCATTGCATGACCGTGCAATTACCAGTTAAAGCAGCGCAGTGCCAAATTGTAAAAAGTGCTCTGGTCATTAAGGGGGTAAATCCTTCCAGGGCTGAAGTGGTTAAAATAACAAACATATTATACTTGCCTCCTCTGTGCAGTTGGTTTTACACAGAACAGCCCAGATCCTCCTCTTCTTGAGTCCCTCTTTTTGTGCTCCTGGCCCCTCCCTCCTATTGAGTGCCCCCTCAGCCTGCAGCTTTCTATGGGGGCACCTGAGCTGAGTCAAAACTCCATGTATCCATTCAGACATGGACCCGTGGCCCGGCCCCGTCCCCGCCCCCTCTCTCCCCAGATTGGCTGACTGACTTTGATTGACAGCCATGGGAGCCAATGGTGTCGCTGATATGTCTCAGCCAATCAGGAGGAGTGTCCCAGACAGCTTAGACATTCGTGGACATTACTGGAGAGAGATGGGGCTCAGGTAAGTAATTAGGGGGGTGCTGGGGGGCTGCTCCACACAGAAGGCTTTTTTTTTTATCTTAATGCATCGAATGCATTAAGATAAAAAAACCTTCTGCCTTTAAAACTCCTTTAAATTCCTCCATTGATCACATGCCACATGCGTAGAAACCTTGATGATCTGGGGGGGGGGGGCCGTGACCAGAACAGGATGCGGATGTGAGTAGGTGTGGCTGTTCCCGTGCTTCGCTCCGTGTGATCCTGCACAGTGCAGCGGTATGGAGAGCCTGGATTGATCGGGAGGTAGCATTATTGAGTCTATGCTCAGGAAGGACAGTGTAAGGAGGTGAGGAGGACGTCGCGAGGAGTTCCCAGTTCCCAGTCCCTGCTGACAGAAGTACCAGCGGAAACCGCAACAGGGCAGCTGCAACAGGGAAAGGCAGCGGCCGGGAGACAGTGGAAACGCCGGCTGAGAGACGCTTCGGGTGAGAGGTAGAAGCGGCAAAGAACTCTGGTAAGACAAGCGGTGGGAGAGGGAAGCGACTCACTAACCGCACTGACACAGAAGGAGGCGCAGTGAGAGGGCGCCAGGCACGGACAGATACAGTGGGGGAGACGCGGCTTGGTTAGAGCAAGCCGCGGGGAGGTCTTTCTCCTTCTGCTTGTCATTCCCCACTAGGCTTCTCGGCTTCTCAGCTGCTTTGAGAGAACAGACGAGAAAAACACAAGCAAAGCGGTACAAGAGAAGCACCAAGGAGCCTAATATTTACACGAACATTAATAATAACAGTTTTTGTACAGACAGGTCTATATAAACTGGGAAAGAAATGGAAAGAAGAATCTAGAGTGTAAGATGGATTGAATTATTAAGCCGGCAGCGCTGCATAATAAAAAGAGAGGGAGATTAGAAATAACCAGGGGGAAAAGGGAAGAAGATAGGAGAGGACAATATTGTGGCCCCCTGGCATGCATAAACATGAAAGGAAAGTGAGATAACTGGTAACAAACGCTTCCTATAAAGATAGGACCTACTTTTATCTATTACCTATCATCTATAGAGACTTTAAAAGGGGTGCCGCTCTCCCTTTGTTTTTGTTTTTTGCTGAGGCATCCGTAGGGGGTATGGGTTTTTTTTTGTTCTTTTTGTTTTTAAATAGATTGGCCGTTGCTTTTGTCTTTCTCTCTCTCTATCCTCACTCACCTTCATGTACTGATATGGTGATAGAGGAAGGTGAAGATAATTCTTGAACTGCAGCAGTAGTAAACAAGATATGGCATAAATCGCATCTCCAATAGACACCGGGTCCCCATTTCTTTTTTTTTTTTGGCTTTTTTCCCCTCTCTCTCTTACTGGTGCTAGCAGCCTCATAAACGGAGTACCCCATATCTAGATAGTGGGAAGTGAGGAGAGGAGGCAGAGGAAGAGGAAGAAGAGAAGCAGGGAAAACATCTCCCTACATTTCCAGGGGAAAAAGGCAGCCTAGAAGATAAGGAGGAATCTAGAGGCAAATAAAGACTGTAAAAAGAGAATTGATCAACAGCTATATATTAGGGCTGGTGTTTGGGGTAAGACAGAGTGAATACGCCAAATTGGGCGAAAGGAGAGGAAGAGTGAAGAGGCAATACAACAAGAAACAACATAAATATGGTTAAAGACAAAGGAAAGGAGAAGATGAACCAAACAAGGGCTAAACAGGAGAAAACCACACACTCACCAGCAAAGGGAGGGCTGACCCCTCCGGCGCAAACTAAAGCCCAAACCCAAACAGGCAGCTCCCTAATCCGAAAGAGCACTGGTATGGGCTCAAAACCAGAGCAGAAAGGGGATTTAACGCAACCAGCATCCGAGAAAAGCGAGCAACCAGAAGAGGAGCCAACAATGAGGGAAGTGCTGGAGGCGACAAACTCCTGTAAAGGTATGATGCTGGGAATGAATGAGCAACTGAAAAATCTCAAAGAAGAAATAAGTCTGATAAGACATGACGCACAAAAAACACGGGAAAAAGTAACAGAGGTAGAAGGAAGAATAAGTCAAATAGAAGATGAATTAAACCCAATGAAGAAAGAAATGCATGTTTTTGAAAAGAAAATTGAACCATACTTAATTAAAATAGACGACATGGAGAATAGACTGCGGAGAAATAATCTGCTCCTATTGATTAAGATATTGTTCTTTCAAGATAAAGAAAAGATCCTGCGAAAAGCTCGAGAGAAAGGAACCCTAATGTACAATGGAAACAGGGTCTCAATATATCCGGATTATTCACCAGAGGTACAAAAGAAGCGTGCGAGATATGCAGATATAAAAAAAAGGTTTCGAGAGCTAAACATAACATACGCAATGCTATACCCGGCAAAACTACGTATTGTGGCAGGGGGGGAAACCATCTTTTTCAATACAACAGATGAAGCGACGCAATGGCTAGAGAAAAATGGAGAAACTTTCAAAGCTTCAGGGAAAACGTAAGAATGTACCTCCAGAAGAAATAAAAGGGAAGAGCAATTCAAAATAGGTCTCTTCCATATAACAAAAGATGGGAGAATTGAAGCAGGGAGCCACATAGAAGTGTGTTTGTTTTTTTTTTTGGTTGTTTTTGATGGATCTAAAATTGATTATTAAAATACGATGGAAAATGGGGGGGAGGGGGGCGGGAGGTGGGGGAAGAGTGAATGACCTGGGAGTGAAAGGGAGGTGTTCCAGCCATGATAAAAGCCCGATGGATGGACCCAAGGAGGGTCGGAAGGGTGAAAAAGGGAAGAATGGCCCCCCACCACGACCCTACTGTAGCTTATTTAAGCTGCAGGGGGATGTGGAGGGGGGGGGGAAACACAAAGGGGGATGAATGTAGGTGAGAGCGAGAAGAACACAAGAACACTTCAGATAAGAGAAAGTTTGCTAATAAAAAAGAAACCGAAGAGTAGAGAAAGCACACAACACAAAAATAAAATGGGAAGAAAAATAGCACAAAGAACATATTTGATAAAAGAAAGAAACACGATTGGGTGGCACAAAGAAAAAGAAAAGAAACATGCACACTGAACAGTGGAAGATATGCTTGTGGAATATAAGAGGTTTAAGCGATAAAAAAAACGCGGAGTAATATTTTCAACAGTTAAAATATATGAAGTAGCAATAATATGCTTACAGGAGACGCATCTGGTGAAAGAAACAACTAGATACCTGGAACATAAAAACTACCAGAAACAGTATCACTCAACGTATTCCACATATTCCCGAGGAGTAAGTGTTATGATAAAAACCGGGATGTTGTTTACACACAAAGCCGTGAAGATAGATAACAAAGGCCGGTATATATTCTTACATTGTTTAATAGAAGAAAGAGAATACATAATTGCTAATCTTTATATTCCAGCCCCCTTTAAACCCGAAATATTATATAACCTGATTGCATTTGTATCAGATAAACCGGGGATCCCGATCCTGGCAGTAGGAGACTTCAATAGTGTTATAAATGAAAACCTAGACAGGTATCCAAGTAAAATACAGCACAAAGAGGAGACAAGAAATATATTGGCACAAATATTAAATGAAATGGAATGGAAAGATTTATGGAGGATAAGAAACCCTACATTACAACAATATTCATGTTTTTCCAAGACCCATAATACACTGTCAAGGATAGACATTGCAATAGGAAACGATCTATTGGTGGAACAATTGGATAATATCAGATATATGACTAGAGGGATTTCAGACCACTCACCACTAATAGTGGAAATAAAACTGAATAAAAGCCGTAAACAAAGAGAGTGGAAGCTGAATCCAAGCTGGCTAGAATTAATAGGGAATCCAGAAGGAAAAATAGCCCAAATTAAGGAATATATAAATAGAACTGAAGGGACGGCAAAACTGAATACAGTATGGGACTCCCTAAAGGCATACCTGAGAGGTATGATGATACAAGAAATCGCCAAAATTAAGAAGCAGGAGAGAAAGGAAAAAACAACAACAATGCTCCGGGCCTCGGAAGCCGAAAAGGCCTATATAGAAGATCCAACGGAAGAGAAAAAGATAGCATGGGTTGAAGAGTCTGAAAAATATAAACAAACACTGTTAATTAACGCGGAAAAAATAAGGCTGATCAAACAAAGGGAATTCTTTGAAGAGGGAGGAAAGGTGGGACATCTATTAGCAATATTGGTTAAAAGTAACAACTCATCTCCAACAATAAACGCAATACGAACATCGGAAGGAAGAATAACAACACATAATCAAGAAATAATAGCAGAATTCAAAAAATTTTATGAAACTCTCTATAAGACACAAGGACAAGAGGTGAAGGCAGAAATAAGAGAATTCCTTCAGAATTTAGAAATCCCACAGATCTCGGAAGAGGACAAAGAAGGATTAGAATCCCCATTGATAGAGCAGGAGCTGAGGGAGACCATCAAACAAATGTCAAGTCAGAAAGCGCCAGGACCTGATGGCCTGCCGATAGAAATACACAAAGAGTATGGAGAAGCATTGATTCCGATGTTAATGAAGGTCTTTAACAGTGCAGGCGAAGAAGGGCAATTGCCGGATACAATGTTGAACTCCACAATTGTTGTATTCCCCAAAGAAGGGAAGGATCCAGAGAATCCATCATCATATAGACCAATATCACTGCTGGGTGCCGACGTCAAGATTCTGGCAGGTGTGCTGGCTGCTAGATTGGGGAAAATAATAACAAAATATATACACCCTGACCAATCGGGCTTTATGCCAGGACGGTCCACAAACACGAACATAAGAAGAGTAGAGTTGAGCGAACCTCTGAAAGTTCGGGTTCTGCTGGTCCGGCCGAACTTCGGGACAAAGTCCGGGTCCGGGTCCGGACGGAACCCGAACGATCGCACGGACACCG
>BLSH010446145.1:8295-22578 GCA_018402905.1 Glandirana rugosa
CTACTGGTTTTTTTTTTTTTTACTATGTTTCAACAATGACTTTACTGTATAACGAGTGTGTACCGTACCCATATACACCTTAATGTGGGGTTTTTATGTAAGACGACGAAGAGGACTCATGCCCCTATGGGGTACACACTCTGAAAAACCTTCAGATAGACGTATGTCCTGGGGTTTTAGATTGGCGGCGGAAGTCATAAAGGGTCATTTGGGGGGGCTTGTGCTATCTGGGCATTTTATGGCCTCCGCAACTGAGATAGGTAGTGTGGGGTGAATGCATACATTTTTGCCCTTAGAAATACTGAAGGCGGCGGTTAGATTTTGGGGTCCTGTATGCAGATAGACTTCCAAAAAGTCTCACACATGGGGTATCCCCGTACTCAGGAGAAGCAGCAGAATGTATTTTTGGGGTGTAATTCCACATATACCCATGCCATGTGTGAGCAATATGTCATTTCAGTAACAACTTTGTATCATTTTTTTTTTTTTTGGTCATCTTTCAATCACTTATGACAAAAAAATAAAATATTCAATAGGCTCAACATGCCTCTCAGCAAATTCCTTGGGGTGTCTACTTTCCAAAATGGGGTCATTTGGGGGGGGGTTTGTACTGCCCTTCCATTTAGCACCTCATAAAATGAAAGCTGCATAAATTCCAGAAAATGTACCCTAGTTTGTAGACGCTATAACTTATGCGCAAACCAATAAATATACGGTAATTAACTTACCCAAGACATGTGGCTAAATGCATTTTAGCAAAAATTTATGACTAAAATTTAGTTTATTGTATTTTTGTAATAACATAAAGTTGAAAATATAATTTTTTTTCAAAATTTTCGTCCTTTTTTTGTTTATATCGCAAAAAATAAAAAGCGCAGTGGTGAACAAATACCACCAAAAGAAAGCTCTATTTGTGGGAAAAAAAGGACGCACATATTGTTTGGATAGTGCATTGCATGACCGCGCAATTACCATTTGAAGCGGTGCAGTGCCAAATTTAAAAAAGTGCTCTGGTCCTACAGCTGGAAAACCTTCCAGTTGGTAAGTGGATATATACACAAATATGTATATATACATGATGGGGGGGGGGGGGCAGCTCCACTCAGGTGAATACCTACTGATAAATGGAAACAATGAAAGGTAGCGCCTCCCCTAAATAATGGTGACAATACACAAATCATACATAAATTACCAAATAAATACAGTTTCCAAATAAACAATCAATCAAAAAGTCTTTAAAGTGTATTCATGCTTGAAACTGCTCAAAAAGTGCTCCAATGACATTCCAGGTGCAGCGTGATAGGTGCCAGAACCCCCTTTGTGTCCCCACTCACCGAAAAAAGTGGACCTACTGCTTTTCAGTCAGAGGTCATGAATGCTATAAATCGGTGAGAGAGATGCTGAACTGGGCCAACAGGACAACTGTGAGAGGTCTGAATCTTCTCACATGGAAATATGATCTGGATGGCTCAGATAAACAAAAACATCCTCATGTGTAGACTGTAACCAGGGGCACTTTATTGCGCAATCATAAAATCTACTTACAAGATCGAAGAGTAAAAACGCCTTGTGATCAATAGAATACAACTGTCAGCAACGGCGTGCGTTCCACCAGTTCCTACCACTACGAGCGGATGTGACGTGGACGGCTGCAGCGGACCGGATATGACGTCAACGTGTTTCGCCCTCGTAATGGAGCGTCATCACGGACGAGAATACCGGTTCGTAGCAGCTGATTTATAGCAACATACCCGCCCAATCTATTAGCGGAACCAATCAAATCTCTTAATCCATCCAGTTTAACATCCGCAATAGCCGTCACCATCATACACAACATTTGCCCTCTAGTGGTAAGATAGGGGTATTATGCATCTTCACATAAAAAATACATGACACACTATAAAAATGTCTAAAATTGAAAGATTATGTAATCTCTAAAATGTGAACTCTGAATACATATATACAGGCTGTTTTTAAAAATAAACTAATGGAAATGGGAAAAAGATATGTATAAAAATGTGAAAAGAAGAAATATGTGTAATGAATGAAAATGAAAAAAGGGGAAAATGAAAGAACTAAAAATAATGATGGAAATGAAAATAAAACGGAATAAAAATGAAAATAAAATTGAAAATAAAAATGAAAATAAAAATAAAAATAGAAATTAAAATAAAAATAAAATTTATAAAGATAAAAATAAAAATAAAATAGTACTGATGATAACAAAAGCAAAAACCATAGGAAATGAGTCAAAAATATCAAAAATGAATGAATGAAATAATGAAAAATGTAAAAAATTAAAAATTAGAACCATCAACAGAAAGGGAAGCAACTAGGTCTAAGCAAACAATTAGAGACAACACTCCTGATTCAAAATAACCATCAGTGACATCGCCAATCAAACAGAAAACAATTGATATTTAACTCTATATTGAGGCCCAGTGGATCCAACGTCCCCAACCTATGGATCCACTGGGTCTCATTCTGGGAGACGGCCCTGGTGAGGTTCATACCCCTCCAGTGACCCTCTACCCGATCAATGCCACAAAAGGCTAATTGACTGGGATCTCTGTTGTGCACAAACCTAAAGTGATTGGAAAGGCTATGGTGTTTGAAACCTTTTTTGATATTAGTAATGTGTTCTCTCAAACGAACTCTAAGCTTGCGTGTGGTTAGTCCAATGTATTGGAGACCACAAGTACATGTGAGTAAATAAGTAACACGGGAACTGTCACACGTGATAAATTTCTTAACAGCGTATGATTTTCCCGATGTGGTGGACTCAAACTGAAATGTTTTATGTTTCTTGAAAGCAGATGTCTTACACATTGTACATCTCCCACAACTGAAAAAACCCACCTAATCTAGAGAGGTGTAAGTCTTAGTGGGTGGGTCTACGACATTAGGGGCTAGTTTAAGACGCAAAGATTGAGGTTTCTTGTAGACAAACAAGGGTCTTTTTGGTAGGATGTTGGTTAAATCCGTATCCCTAAGCAACAAGGGCCAGTGTTTTTTAATAATTTTTTAAAACTGTCTATATTCCTTGAAAAAAATGGTCATGAATGATAGTCCATGATCTTTCTCTTTTTTCTTCTTAAAATTCCTGAGCAAGGTCTCCCTATCCAGGTTTCTTACTGAATTCTTAGTGGCTTCAAGAGTGGATCTCTTGTAGCCCTTCTCTACAAACCGTTCAAGGATAATGTCTGCTTGCTGCTCAAAATCTGTTACTGAATCACAATTTCGTCGGATCCTAAGCATTTGCCCTCTGGGGATACCATCCAACCATCTAGGATGGTGGCAACTCCCCAGGGGTATATAACCATTACGATCTACTTCTTTAAAGAGTGTACGGGTATGAAGTCTATCACCATGTTTGTAAATGGTAAGATCTAGAAAATTGATGGCCTTATCATGGATCTGTTCAGAGAAAGAGATGCCTAGGGGTTGGCTGCCATCGTGTCCAGGAACTGTGCCAACGACTCGTGGGAGCCCGACCACACAATCAAAATGTCATCAATATATCTCCTGAACAGTCTAAGTTGTGGGTGGGGCCTCTCAAATATGGCCTTCTCCTCCCACCAGCTCATGAAGATATTAGCCACTGAAAGAGCATATTTAGCCCCCATAGCAACTCCTTTAATTTGTTTAAAAAACTTTTTGTCAAACCAAAAGAAGTTGTGACTCATGGCCAATTCTAACAATTCCAACAAAAAGGATTTTTGCTCCTGAGCAAGGTCTGTGTCATCCAGTGCCCATTTCACCGCAGTAACAGCATGATCCTGTTTAATGTTGGTGTACAAAGAATTGACATCAACACTGGCCAGTAGACAGTCCTCCCCTATTTGTATAGTTTTAAGAAGAGTTATCAGATCTTTGCTATCCTTAAGATAAGCAGGATATTTGCTCATTAGAGGCTGCAGAAAAGAATCCAGATACTCCCCCGTACGTGTAAACAAGGAGTCAACTCCACTAATAATAGGTCTACCAGGTGTTTTGAGTGGATTTTTATGGACTTTGGGGAGCTGATAGATTACCGGCATCCTTGGTGCATCGGGAATCAAATACCTTGCTTCTCTTTTATTAAGTATCCCTTTTTTAGAAGCTATTTTCACTATCTTTTTTAGTTTGGCTTTAAATTTGTTGGTAGGGTTACCCTTTAGTTCAAAACAAGGTCAAGGTCAAGTTTAGCTTGGGTTTCTCTGTTTTTTGCCTGTAATTACCCTTTAGTTCCTCATAAGTTTCCTTATCATTGACAATATTATGGAGTTCCTGTAAGTAATCCACCTTATTCAAAATAACAAGGCCACCCCCCTTGTCCGCGGCCCTAATAACAATGTTCTTCTTTTCTTCTAATTCTTTAAGGCCCTTTTCTATGTCTCTCTTGAGTCTAGTAGGTCGAAAGTTTAGATTAGCAAGATCCTGTTCCACCGCTTGCTTAAAACTTTCTAAAAAATTATTTCCAGCCACCTTAGGATTGAAAATGGATCGATTCCTAAGAGTGGTGTATTGGTAAATACCAGTTGTGAGATTGATGGGAACCTGATTTTTGAGATAATACTTTTTAATATTGACTTTCCGCATAAATTTTTGTAAATCAATGAATAAGTCAAACTTATTAAGATGCCTATCTGGGGCAAATTTGAGACCTAGAGCCAAAAGCTTGAGTTCATCCTCTGTAAAACTAACATCACTTAAATTAAAGATGCCATTTATTAAGTTGTCCTTTTCCTTTTTCCTTTGACCTCCGCTACATCCTCTGGTTCTTCTTTTCTTGGTGGTTCTGGGGGTGGTTCCATGGGATGCCACGGTCTCCACTCTTCTGCCTCCATGGCATGTGGGTAATGGTTCCCCCAGCCTCTCCCCTGGGGGGCTCCCCTTCCCCTCCTTGGGGGACCTCCAAAACCTCTCCTCTGAAAATCCCCCCGTGGATGACCTGAAAAACCCCTCCTCCTTCTGAAGGTGGGATAGGGATTATGGTACCTAGGGGTTCTAGGTGGACTGTAGAAGTAACCATAGTCTCCCTCATTCTCAACAGGAAAATCATTCCGTGGATAATATTGGTAGGGAGAATAATGGAGACCCCGTGCCAAGGGGACAAACCTATTTGACGTGGGGACAGAATATTGTGGGGTTCTGGAGAGTTTCTCTCCTCCCATACGTTGAGGCATATTCCGACTACCACCACCTCTAGGGGTACCCCTGGGGGTAGGGGTAGCAATCGTGGCAGGAAGAGGGGCAGCCCCTGTGTCAACAGCGCCACCATCTCCCCCTATCTGATTTTCCACTACTCCCCCATCGGTCTGCCATTTGTACACCTTATTCGTCTTATAATCATTAGTATCCCTAATGTATTTTTTCATCTTTTTCTTTTGTGTGTCTTTGTCCAATCTACTTGCAAACTCTTGTAATTGCTTCATTTTATTTTATATTCCTTCTAGTTATTATCACTGCAAGTAGTAGTAATCTCTACCTAGTTATTAGATCTGCAATCTGTCCCTCACAATCTGTCCCTCACAGAGCCGGAAGCATCCTCTCCCTACACTAACCTGAGAGCATGTGACATGCAGCACTGTGACTCCAGCCTCATATAGAGGCTGGGTCACATGATGCACTGGCCAATCACAACCATGCCATTAGTAGGCATGGCTGTGATGGCTTCTAGGGAAAAACAGTGAAACGCTTGTTTATTGGCTGCCCTGCAGCTATTCAACATGCGTGATAAAATACCAGAACCCAGAACCCGAACGTTTTTCTCAAACGTTCGGGTTCGGTATATGGACACCCGAAAATTCAGTACGGACCCGAACTTTACATTTCGGGTTCGTTCAACTCTAGTGGGCACTTTACTTTTAATTTCTCCTGACAAAGTGGTAAAACATATCAGGTCTTGAGCGGTGTGAACTATTATCATATGAGTAATATACAACACTACAGAATAAAGGAAAATGTTGGAGGTCAGGAAGATGAGGTTAAAGAAAGCAGATGTAAAAACGGTTAAGATGAGTGATATTTAGGAGAAAAGAATAGCAATTAGTAGAGATATAAAACAAGAGTGATTTAGAATGAAAAAGAATAGAAACAATAGTGCAGCAATCGGAGAATAGAAAGCGCTACCAAGACTAAGAGGAAAGTGTAAGTGATAATTCTAAAATTGTCATTAAATAAAGAATAAAAAAGCACAAGTAGTGAGATTTCTAAATAATTTTCTGTAAGAATTAGGGAAAAGTTAATTTTAAATTATCAGGAGTGGGAAGATAATGCAGGGTTTGGTGAAGCATTCCATTATCAGTCCAGTTTGTTATTTTAAAATTAACTTGCAAATAATTTTCATATGTAATTAACCTTAAGACCCCTTTCACACCCCTTTCACACTGGGACGTTTTTCAGGCGCTTTAGCGCTTAAAATAGCGCCTAAAAAACATCCCCAATCCACCCCAGTGAGAAAGCCAGAGTGCTTTCACACTGGGGCGGTGCAGCATCTTTGGGGCGGTGTGGGAGAGGTGTATACAGCGCTCCCAAACCGCCCGCCCATTGAAATGAATGGGCAGTGCTTGCGAAGTGGCTGAACTCTGCATCAGGAGCGCTGCACGCTGGTGCTTTTAAACTCTTAAAGCCCTTGTGGGGGAGTTAAAAGCGCTCTGCTGCCACCCGAATAAAAGAGCCACTAAACAGCCGTAAAACGCTAAAACTAGCATAACTTTAACGCTACCGCACCAGTGTGAAAGGGGTCTTACTAAAATTAGATATTTCAATTGCCATCTGAGGTCTATAGGTAACTTTAGTCTGCTACTGGGTTTATCACTGGACCAGAAATACAAACTTTCATTATTTATTGTGCCTGGTTTAAAGGCAGGAATACAGTACACAGTCACATATTACTCAAATATTATTTTCCTAACCTGAAAGGTAATGCCATAATGGGCTAATATGCATCGCATACTAGCCCATTATGTTAAGCTTACCTGAAAATGAAGCCTTCTGGTGCCGAGCTGTCACCGCTGCAGGCGCTTCCATCTTCACCCGGTCTTCCTTCCAGGTCCACGGACTCTAGCTGTGTGACTGGCCAGAGCAGTGATGACGTCACTCCCACGCATGCACGTGGAAGCCTCCTTTAGGACTCTGAAGGAATGGCCCGACTGGCCGTTCCTTTAGAGCGTGTGCACTGGTGACATCATTGGCTGCATATAGAGTAAATATCTCCTAAATGGTGCACATTTAGCAGATATTTACAGCACCCTATTATAGGCTTACCTATAGGTAAAAGTCAGTGTACAATCAGTAATAGTTTGTATATTTGAAAAAAAGGCAGGAAAGGCCTCATCATTGTGATTCACTGCCTTTATTCTGTTCCACCTATATGTATTTTTTTCTGTAATGTTCTGAATTGCTTCAGCTTACTATAGTATGCATACCTCTAGGTGTGGTTTAGGGCCACTAAAACTTGTTTACTTACTTGATTGGTTTCTCCCTATGCCCTCCCCCGTTAGTCTTAGTTCAGTTTTGTCTAAAATTTTCCTATTTCTTCCATGTCGGGTAGTGTTAGCAATTCGCAGAGACAGGGCTTAGGAAAGTCACTGCCTTCTTACACTTAGCAAAAGTGAAAAAAACATATTCTGTATTGCAATTAGCTGAAGTAAAATTGTGTTGGATGCAACTTCTCACTCACATGAGAAGAAAGAAAAATCATGCAGGGTGCTTCTAAGCATATCAGTATAAATGTCTTATTGGATCGAAACCACAATAGTGCATGAGAAGGTCATTACAGTGTTAGTTCACCTTTAGCAAGAAACTGCCTGTGCAGATAAAAACAAGCTGTGCAGCTTTGAGTAAAGTTGAACAATGCAATTGCTATAGATGTAGATCGTTTACATGCCTCAAAGCCTGACCTGAAAACTTCCAGGAGGTTGCTGAGACATTGTTAAGGGAGGCCCAGTTATTACTGTTCATCTTCACCATCACAGGAGTGAGCTCTCATGCATCAGGGGAGAGAAAGTGCATGTGAGGAGGTTTAAATCAGAGAAACATTTTAAAACAGCCATTTCCAGTCTGGGCACAGAAAGAGGGGCACAAGACTAAAAGGACTGGTGTCATTTTTGGCCAAATTATGGCAAATTATGGCAGAAACAAAGGGAAACCATCCAGGAAAAGCATATCAATGGAAGGGAAAGGATGTGCAGGTAGATGGTAGTCTTCAGGTTGTGCTTTATATGACAGCAATAATTAGAGACATGGGTGTATAGGCCCATGAACAAAGGGAAACCACCCAGGAATGGTGGATGTGGATATGGATATGGATGGTGTTTTTCCTTGGCATCAGCAGGATCCTAATAGCAGGAGAGGCAGTTCTGATTCTTTAGGTTATCTTTAGCCTTGAAGAAATGCTACCATATGTAGTGACATTATGTGTAATATTAAAAATCTTCATCCTAACAAGGTTTAAAGCTGCTAGAAAGCTACTGCACATATAATGTATCTCTGGTGGAGCCCATCTTGCTTTATTGGAAAACACCAGTGTTGCCAATGTCCCCGTAGGGATGGCTGGTTGCAGTCGTCCATCTGTCACTCTACCCTCAATCACACTCTTTCCTTTCATCTGGAGTCACGGAACAGGCCAGTACTTTTTTAAAAATTTATTTAGGGGGTAAAACTTGGATGGGGTGGGGGTGATTGTGGGATGCCCAATGGATTAATTACAGAGACATCTATATACAGCTCACCAGACTTCTCTCCAGCACTGACACTTGCTGACGTTACACTCCTCTTCACTTCTCTCCTGCACAACACTTAAATTTCATGGTGAGGCCCAAAAGGATCTTTATTTAACCTCCATCATCTCTTACCGGCCTAGCTAGCACATGGTGAGGCCTGCACTTCCAACAGCAGGACTTCCGTACCGCCCATTACAGGCAGGGAACACGGACCCCCAACGTCTAGCAAAATACATTGGTGCTAGCTAACGCCTGATGGACTATTGCTCCCAGCCCATCCTCCTCCAGTCCATCTCAGCCATGCTGACTGCTCCGGCCCGCTCCACTGTCTGGTGACACACTTTCTTGACATGGTTCCTGACTTTTTCAGACTGTTCACTGTATCCTCCCAGCCTGCTCCGGTCTGCTCTTTCCAGCTCCCAGGTTATGTCACTCATTGACACCGGTGGATCCTTTAAAGAGTCTTTTCCTGTAGCCTCTCTGTTGCTCTCCTGCTCCCCTGTGCTGCTCCAGGTTATTTCTCTCTCCTCCTGGCTGCACCCGAGCTCCCAGGCCTCAAGGTCACCCCCCCAGACTGGGGGCTACCACGTGAGACCTTCACAGCACCTCTGCTACATCTCCACTCTTCCACCCGACACTCTCCTCACCCCAGCAGAAAGACCAGAGTATTTAAGGAGGCCTGCCCCCTGCCAATCAAGGTTGGGGATTGGTCAAGGCTCCTTAACATACTTCAGAAAGTCCCACCTCCTCTCACGTCCCCCTTTTCCAGCACTTTCTGGAAACAAAAGGGAGGGGTTACCAAGGGGTGTTCCTTCCTGCAGTCTACCACTCTCCCTGGGCCACTCCCCTACCCAAATAAAAACAACCAAGCCTGACTTCCAGTCAAGCCTGACTAAATTTACCTATACTCACAAAAATCTAATACTAAGTACCTATCTACAATGGGGGCGCTACACCAGGAACACAGAGACATTTACAGGATGAATCTTGGTTGCTCTGGGTTTTTGCTTTAATTTTTCTTGCACTTCTTTGTACATTGTATCAAGGAGCAGCTTCCTCTTAACCCTCTTGTGTTGAACTGCATCGTTGCTGTATTGTCCCCCTGTATATTTCAAAGTGCTGCACAAACTGTTGACTCTTGTATAAACTCCTCAAACTTTGCGCTGTCATGCAACGCTGTTCCCAAACAAAATGTAAATAATTTTGTATAAATAAAAAAATTCAGAATATTTTGTAAAAAAATATTTTTTTACTTTCTGCTATAAAACATAACCAATAAAAAAAAAATTAAAAATCGAATTTCTGGGGGGCGTGGCCTGAAGCAGCATGGAGTAGGGTGCACATGAACAGAGCTCTGTCTATTAATCCTGAAATCCCGATGCTTCTTTGATCTTGAGTGAACCCACACAGTGTTAGTCAACGCAGGAGAGATCCCCAACAACAAGGCACTATGTCTCTGCCGGAACACAAGTCGGATGCGCTCGCAAAACTGGAAAAGTACCGCCGACAAGAGACGGACCCTTCGGAACAAGATGGCGCCAGAGGCAACAGACGAGACGGGAGGAGACACGGATAGAGTGTTAGAGGCCATATCCAACCTGCAGACATCCCTCACCACTACACTGACCACCAAGATTGAGGAAGTGAAGATTGATATATCCCTGATCAGGCAAGACTTCCAAAAATTGCGAGAAAGGGTGAGAACCGCTGAAACCCGGCTGGGGGAGGTGGAGGACGCCTTACCGCCATTACAGACTTCCACAGATCGTATGCAACTACAGATCAATCAACTGTTATCTAAGCAAGACAATATGGAGAACAGGCTGAGGAGGTGCAATCTCCGTTTCATAGGTCTTCCTGAAGGTGTGGAAGGTAAGGACCCGACATCCTTTTTGGAACAGTTGCTAATCACTACTTATGGCAGAGAGGCCTTCTCCTCCACCTTGGCGGTTGAGAGGGCCCATCGCAGCCGGCTAGACCTCCACCTCAGGGAGCACCCCCCAGAACCTTCATAGCTAAATTTCTAAATTATAAAGACAGGGATGCTATACTTCGCCTGGCAAGGGAAAAGGGCAACATACCCCTAGACAACTTGAAAGTGGCAGTATTTCCTGATTTTTCAGCAGAAGTACAGTGTAGACACCAATGCTGAGGCCAAACGGCGCTTGAGGATTAAGCACCTCAAATATTCCATGCTCTTCCCTGCGCGCCTTAGGGTTGAGGGGAATGGCAGAGCCCTCTTCTTCGAGGACCCAGAGGCAGTGATATCGTGGCTGGAATGCAGGGCTGGTAATAATTAGGTGCCCGAACGTCACCGGGATTAATCAACTATTTTTTGGTTGCACCGTCGCCATTGTTACTGATATTTTTCAAACGACAACCTGAGCAACCGTGAACGCAATAATATGACTGTGTAAAGTAACTCGGGCTAACTCAGCCCAGACACATATTATAGTGCTTGATAGACATACCCTTTAAGAAGATGCACTGGAGATGAACATTTTTCACTCAGGATCCCGAATATCCTTGTAACTCCAGTCCGAGGATGGAAATGTTTACCGTTTATGGATTTTTCTCTTTTTTGATTTCTCTCCTTTTGAGTATCCTTTCTTTGGAGCTTGAATGCCCCCAACAAAAATGTCAGTTCAGCGAAGTTTCGCCCACCAAGTTTCTAGAGCCCACACCTGCACTTATTGTGACTGCCACCAGGGACAGGCTTGGGAATCCCCAGCCAAAAATGAACCTATTTCTCATCACATCTGTAAGACTCAGATCAGGCGCCAAAGCGGACGGACACTGGTAATATGGTTATATGGGGCAGATGGTGTATCCTTTATGGGGGACTCTAAAGTTTTGTTTAGGGATTATGCTCGCATCAGTTGGGGTGGGTGCGGAGCGGGGTGGGGGGGGAATATCTGTTTATATTTTGACACGACACAGATGATTTTGGTAGAGTGAATTACATCTTTCAGCAATGGTGCAACATAATACATGCAACCTGCAATGACGATCTCTGAAACCTTGTTTCTTGTCGTTTGCTCTGGATACCCTCTCGAACCAATCCGTTATTATGGTTTGGGGAATTTGCCCCTAAGTAACTTACTAAGATGTACGTAAAGTTTCTCACATGGAATGTCAGAGGGATGAGAGACAAGGTCAAAAGAGCATTGATCTTGTCATTTCTACAAAAACAACATGTAGATGTTATAATACTGGTCGAAACGCACGTGGAGGGCAGACTCCAAATGGCTCTTAGGCGACCATGGGTGGGATGGGCATACCATTCGACATATACGACCCACGCTAGAGGAGTCTCTATCCTGGTAGCTAAGTCGCTCCATTTTGTGATCTGTGAAGTGGTCTTGGACCCCTTGGGCCGGTATGTTTTTCTGCATGCAGAAATATATGGGGAACCATTTTTGATACTGGCTGTATATATACCCCCGCCCTTTAATGCAACCATACTTTGGGAAGGATTTGAATTTATGACTTGTCATAATAATGCACAAACAATATGGTTAGGGGACTTCAATGCCACAATGGACTCTCACTTTGACAGGCAGCACGTCAGAACTGCATCTACACATGGTCCACATCCCACTAGGTTTTCTAGAGTTATCACCACATTTAATTTGATAGATTCGTGGAGATACATGCATAAAGACAGACAGGCGTATTCATGCTTTTCAACCTCCCATAACACACTGTCACGCATAGATTATATCCTCCTGTCTCCAAGATTGACTACTAGACTGGAGGAGGCTTCCTTTGGTCCCAGACTCTTATCTGATCATAGCCCATATTACGTTACCCTAAGGTTCAACCTCACCAAACCACCCAGGAGATGGAGGCTAAACCCTTTTTGGCTCTCCTTATTGCCCGAGAATGGTGACCTCCTTAATGCATGCAAGGTATTCTTAGAGGAAAATGCACAAACAGCCTCCCCAGCAGTGGTATGGGACACCTTCAAACTTCATGTTAGAATGATAATAAGCTCTCACATTAATAGAATGAAGCACTCCTCTGGTGTGGTATTGGTACAGGCAATGGGAGAACTGACGGAGGCAGAACAACCGTATATGAGAAATCCAGGAGGAAAATGTTTTTCTCCAAACAAAAAATGTTTGAGCAGGGAGAGAGGGCAGGTAAACTCCTGGCGTTTATGGTTCATAATGAGGATAAGCCCCAGTTGTCATCTCACTGTCGGATGAGCAAGGTTCATTAATTACGCACGCACCCACTATAGCCAACAGATTTAAAGAATTTATTCAAGATCTATACACTTCCATAGCCCCAGGGGAAGAAACAGAAATATCACAGTTCTTGGAAGGGATTGCTATGCCACAATTGACAGCTACACAACTCGAACTACTTGAAGCACCACTGACTGCCGATGAAATAACAGATGCTATAGCTAGCTTTGCAAGGTCCAAGTCCCCAGGTACAGATGGAATTCCCATTGAATTTTATTCTCAGTTTAGTGAAATCATAACTCCTAAATTGCTCCAGCTTTACAACCACCTGTTTGATACACAATGTCTTCCACCCTCCATGAGGGAAGCCCTTATAGTATTGTTACCAAAACTGGGCAAAGATCCCACATTCCTGGAGTCATACCACCCAATCTCGTTGTTACAGGTGGACATTAAAATTCTTGTGAAAGTGTTAGCCCTAAGACTAAATCAAGTCATATTATCTTTGATACATACAGATTAGGCTGGTTTTATGCCGGGTCGTAATACGTCCTTTAACTTTCAGAGATTATTTATGAATCTGCAGGCCTCCCATGATAACATAGGTACTAGGGTGATAGTAGCACTAGGCACCACCAAAGCCTTTGACTCTGTGGAGTGGAGATACCTTTGGCGCTGCCTGGAAAGCTTTGGATTTGGCCCTAGATTCATACGCTGGGTACAATTACTTTACCACGAACCAGTGGCGAAGGTGATTGCCAATAGATGGGTGTCAGAGGGGTTCAACTTACATAGTGGCACGAGACAGGGGTGCCCCTTATCTCCTCTACTGTATGCCCTAGCGGCGGAGCCGCTGGCCATATCTATCAGAACCAATCAACAGATCCGAGGTCTTGAAGCGGGCAAACTCACAGAGAAGATTAGTATGTACGCTGACAATACACTGCTATATTTGGCAGACTCAGGACCTTCCTTAACCACCTCCCACCCGGCCACTGTACATATACGGCCGGGTGGGAGCTTCCCCGTTCTGACAGGACGTATATATACGTCCTGCAGAACGGGAGCTCGCAGCGCGGGCCTTGCCCCTTCGAGGGTGGGCCGGCATATACATGTCACCGGCCCACCCTCCACCAATTCCTTCCAGGACTCAGACGGTTTATATCGTCACATAACAGTCGCATGTATGATTAGAAGAGACACTCAAACGGGCGAAGTTCTGGAGCCTAGACAACTAACCAAGACTATCTATACCGGTCGCCGAGGCGGCGATCCCGTATGTCATCTCCTCTATTCCCCGTGGGGACAGAGCACGGTGATACATTCAACTTGGGGAGACTGTGGGTAGATAACCGTTAGTGGAAGCGGTGACCAAGCACCAT
>BLSH010446145.1:22588-36175 GCA_018402905.1 Glandirana rugosa
TGTAATTTTTTCAGACGGAGCTCCTCTATAAGGTATTTTTCCCTGAGGATAGAAAGCACACTGAAGGGTCTTATTCCCCAATGTGCTGTGGGTCAGTACTTTACCTTTGTTAAGAGTGGTGCACCCGTCAGCATGTGTGGAATCACCAGACTGAAAACACTGCAGCTTCAAGCGTCCTTCTCTTTGTATTGGTTTCTGTGGTTTTATTGCTATATGTGCCTCTAGTGAGCTTTCCTCTCACTTCATGTCTCAGTGACCTTATGGAAATCCTACCCTACAGGGACACAGATAGCAATAAAGACCTGGAGAAGGAATAGGTTAGACATGTTGAATCCAAAGTGGGGTTATTCTCATTCTGCACACAGAGGCCTCAGGGAGGGACTTTATATCAAATCTCAGAAGTTTAGAAGAAAATGAATGACACACTAATGATTTGAGTCCAACTATTTTATTTGAAATTAGTATTTCTGAAAGAAAAAAACGTTACACATTTCTGGGATTCTAGGAGGTGCCTCAATCTAGAATGTGATGGCCAAACTCTTTTAGAACTTCTCCAGTATTGGTCTGGAGTGTTTACCTAAAAAAAACTGGAACGTGCTGTAGGTAATTTAATTTTACATGGGGGTCGCTTGTCAAAGATTAGGCCTGATGTCATCAGAGAGAGGGAAGGTGACCTATGGACACCACCATTTTATCCCCATAAAAATACTAATAATAATGTAGAAAATGTACCTGCACAGTCAAAATATAACATAAAACACGCACTCTTACCCAATAAAACATCAGGATATCCCCTTGGAGCATAACCTCCTCCATTCATTCATCTAATCACACAGATGATTAAAATATAGAAACACAGAAGAATGATGGCAGGAAAGAGACCACATGATCCATTATGTCTACCCCTTTTTTAATTTTTGTCTTAAAATAGATAAAGTCACTGCTGAGAGTTGAACCCAGGATCTCCTGTTTACTAGACAGGCGCTTTAACCACCTCCCACCCGGCCACTGTACGTATACGGCCGGGTGGGAGCTTCCCCGTTCTGACAGGACGTATATATACGTCCTGCAGAACGGGAGCTCGCAGCGCGGGCACGCGCCGCGCTGCTGCTGGATCCTGTGATCACCATGATCACAGGATCCAGCTGAGCGGAGATCGGGATTCGGGCGCAGTGACTGCCGTCACATTGTAAACAGAGACGAGCGTCTCTGTGACAGTTCTCCCCCGCTGTGCTCAGTGAGAGCTCAGTGCGGGGGGGTGAAGGGGGGGAGCTGCAGCTCTGTGACAGCTCTCTGCATGGTGAGGATTTCATGCAGAAAGCTGTCACAGATCGCCCCCCACACAGTGCACCAAGCACACTGATACCCCGTGTCCCTGTAAACATAAGTGTCCCTATAAAAGAGCCCCCAAAACATCTGTATGTCCCCCATCACATCTGTCACCATACACAACATCTGTCACAGTCCCCAAACATCTGTCACAGTCCCCAAACATCTGTCACAGTCCTCAAACATCTGTCACCATACACAAAACATCTGTATGTCACCGTCACATCTGTCACAGTCCCTGTCACATCTGTCTGTCCGCAAACACCAAATAAACTCCGATTTGGGTTATTTTTACCAAAGAAATGTAGCAGTATCATTTTTGGTCAAAATTTATCAAGAGAAATTACTTATTTGCAAAATTTTATAACAGAAACGCAGAAAAATGCATCGTTTTTGAATTTTTTTTGTTTTTTTTTAATTTATAGCGCAAAAAATAAAAAACCCAGGGGTGATTAAATACCACCAAAAGAAAGCTCTATTTGTGTGAAAAAAATGATAAAAATTTCATATGGGTGCAGTGTCGCATGACCGCGCAATTGTCATTCAAACTGCAACAGCGCTGAAAGCTGAAAATTGGTCCGGGAAGGAAGGGGGTTTAAGTGCCCAGTATTGAAGTGGTTAAAAACAGCCTTACAAACAATAGAACACTTTGGCACATTCTCGGGTCTTAAGATTAATTGGGGAAAATCGAGCATCCTTCCAATAGATAATTTACCCCCGGACAAGGAACAAGCAGAACTCCCGCTCCAGAGGACGGATAGATTGCAGTATCTAGGGGTCCAGTTGACCAGAGTCCAAGCCGACTACATAAATCTTAACATAGAACCCCTCTTTAATTTAATTAAAACTAAAGTCCAAACTTGGTCACGATTACCATTGGGGGTTATGGGACGTATAAATCTCATTAAAATGGTCCTTCTCCCCAAAATTCTATATATTCTATGGCACACCCCAGTGTATATCTCACTCAGATACTTTAAGACCCTGGAAATACTTCTCAAGCCGTTTGTTTGGGGAAAAGAAAGACACGAATTGGCGCGGCGGGCCCTTAGGAACCCCACAGATTTGGGAGGAACAGCCATGCCTGACTTCAATCTGTACTATTTAGCTTCCCAGCTTTCCCAACTCTACCACATAGATAAAACAGATAGGATGAGATTTCTGGAACTTCAGTGATCACACTGGCGGAAATTGACATCGGACTTAATATTTGTGATAGCGTTGGATCCAGAGATGGACGGGAGGGGCCAATGCCCCGGGCCCATCTTGTCTCACTATAGACGCATTTGGGACATAGCAGTACCTTTAACAATCTCTATGATGACATTGGGAATTTGCTGCACTAAAGGTAATTCTAATTGAGCTGCCAGGGCGTGTCTAACTTGTAGGTATCGGAATAACATATGGTTGGGAAGGGCATATTCCTCCTGAAGTTCTGCAAAACTTTTTAGTGCTCCAGCTTTTAAAAATTGGCCGAGATATATTAGTCCTCTGCAGCCCCAGAGTTCAACACACTCTGCAATGATACCACAGACTATGTCACAGTATATGTCAAATGCCCATACTGGTGTAATCCCGTGTAAATGTCCAAGGTTTAATAAACATTGTTGAAAGTAAAAAAAAAAAAAAAATCGAATTTCTTCACAAATTTAGACCAAAATGTATCTTGCTACATGTCTTTGGTATATATACTGGAATTTTGATCAGCACCTTATCGTGGGACTGTGATGTGCGGTGGGCAAACTGACACTTTGGAGTTTATTTACTAAAGCTGGAGAGTGAAAATCACTTCTACAGAGAAACCAATCAGCTTCCAACCTCAGCTTATTCAAATAAGCTTTGGTAATAAAACCTGGTAGCTGATTGGTTTCTATACAGAAGTGATACTGATTTTGCACTCTCCAGCTTTAGTAAACAAACCCCTTTGTGAGAACTGGCTAACTGACACTGACATCACCAGTGTCACTAATACAGTGATCACTGCTAATACTGTACACTGTTACTGTATTAATGACACTGGCTGGGAAGGAGTTAACATCTAGGGGTAATCAAGGGGCTAAGTGTGTGCCTAACAATGCGTAATGTGTGGATTATGTATTGCTTTTTACTAAAGATCACTTTGCTTTGCAGGCAGAAGAAACACAGAGAACATTCCCTCAGTACAGAGCCCTGTGTTATTTGTCAACATAGAGCTCTGGACTGTGATTAAACACAGCTGATCAGCAGGTCCCAGCCATGAATCATTGGCCGGGACCTGCTGACTAAGTCCTGCTGTGTTCAATCACAGCAGAGCCAGTGGGCGGGTGCTTTAGGTTGAATGGTTGTAAGAAGTAAGACAGGGGGCTTTTATGTTATTATGGTCATGTCACCAAATGTGAAATATAAAAATAAATTCTGTCAGACTATGCATTTTGTTCCTGTGAGCAACTTAGCTTTTATTGTAATACACAAACTCTTAGTAGACCTAAATCAAAACATGATGGTAGCTAATTTTGCATTGGTGAACCAATGTCCTTTTGTCCCTGTGGTAAAGAATAATTCTAGACATGGTTACACATAGTTGCATTGGTCTAGCTTGGAACTATATGTATATACACACCATACCTGGCCAATACGCCCGGAAGCTGGAAATCACTGAAGTAGACATCGCTGCTTCAGTGATCTCCATTTGCTTCTGGGCTCTGTGCCGAGTGCCTGCACTTCTGCTTGCTGAACACAGGAGGTTGGCTGCTTGGCACAAATACTATCCTGAGAATGCTTTGCATTCTCTAAATGAATGCATTTGCAAAGCATTCTCTGATTAGATGAGGCAGAGAGGCAGGCCAGTGTTGTCATGCTCTCTACCTGGCCCAATCAGAGGACGCTTTTCATAATTTCCGAGAATTCCAAGCATTCCCTGAATGGTGCCCATGCTGACCATGCTAAGCAGCTGACCTCCTGTGTTCAAAATGCAGCAAGCCAGGCATTTAGGATGGGAATCAAGTGGAGCCACCTCTATTTCAAGGATTTCCAGCTTCCAGGGGTATTGGCCAGGTATAGTATATACACTATATTACCAAAAGAATTGGGATGCCTGCCTTTACACGCACATTAGCTTTAATGGCATCCCAGTCTTAGTCCATAGGGTTCAATATTGAGTTGGCCCACCCTTTGCAGCTATAGCAGCTTTAACTCTTCTGGGAAGGCTGTCCACAAGGTATAGGAGTGTGTCTATGGGAATGTTTGACCATTCTTCTAGAAGTGCATTTGTGAGTTTAGTCACTGATGTGACAAGAAGGCCTGGCTCACAGTCTCCACTCTAATTCATCCCAAAGGTGTTCTATCGGGTTGAGGTCAGGACTTTGTGCAGGCCAGTCAAGTTCCTCCACCTCAAACTCGCTCATCCATGTCTTTATGGACGTGGCTTTGTGCAGTGGTCCAAATAATTTGGTAGAGGGGAGATTATGGTGTGGGGTTGTTTTTCAGGGGTTGGGCTTGGCCCATTAGTTCTAGTGAAGGGAACTCTTAAGGTATCAGCATACCAATACATTTTGGAGAATTTCATGCTCCCAACTTTGTGGGAACAGTTTGGGGATGGCCCCTTCCTGTTCCAACATGACTGCGCACCAGTGCACAAAGCAAGGTCCATAAAGACATAGATGAACGAGTTTGGGGAGTACTGACCTCAACCCGATAGAACACCTTTTGGATGATTTAGAGCGGGGACTGCGAGCCAGGCCTTCTCGTCCACATCAGTGCCTGACCTCACAAACATTCCCATAGACACACTCCTAAACCTTGTGGACAGCCTTCCCAGAAGAGTTGAAGCTGTTATAGCTGCAAAGGGTGGGCCAACTCAATATTGAACCCTACGGACTAAGACTGGGAAGCCATTCAATTTGTGTGTGTAAAGGCATCCTAATACTTTTGGTAATAAAGTGTATACAGCTTCATTGTTCCAAACTGGACCAATGTAACTATGTATAATATTGCCATTCCTGGAATTAATCTTTAAAAAATACTGGTTGCTGAGTTGAGCTTGCATTGAGTTTAGAAAACACGTTAATATTTAATAGACGTTCACCTAAAGCGCTGAATGTGCTCTGTTTACTGTTCTGTTATGTTAGAATTCCCTGTTTGTGTTATGGTAAAACAATGTTAAAATGTATATTGTTAAGTTCCTAATAAATAAAAATGAGTTGAAGTTACAGTATTTGAGGAAGTACATGAATGCGTCTTGGCAGTCATTAGGGATATGACCTCTGGACGTCCTAATCTGATGTAAACACATGACAAAATCTCTTGAATTGCACAATTCCCCATTTGGGGAATATTTAAAAATGTATGTATCACACAGTCATGGTCTGTATATATTGTAGACCCTTTCTACAGTTTTAGGTCTTGTGATTAGTATATTATTTGTTTAGGAAGTTCCTCAATTACAGTGTTTACCCTGTGCTTGAAAAACAAACACTACAATATATGTTTTAGAGCCGGTCCACACTACAGCGATCCGACTTCAGGCACGACTTGATAGGCGTCTTGATATGCGACTTCAGCGTGACTTGGGGCGACTTACAACGCGACCTGACGTGACCTCCATTCCAGGCAACTTTGCCTGAGCCAATCAGAGAAGGGAGGGGGGGGGGGTTGCCTGGAGAATACCTGAAAAAAGTATTTTCTTTTTCCTGTAAAGTCGCTTCAATATAAATGGGGATCCGACTTGGAGGCGACTTCCATTGAATTCTATGGGCACAAGTCAGTTAGACGTCGCTTTGAAGTAGTACAGGAGCCTTTGCTGAAGTCGGAGCGACTTCAGTAGTGTACATTAAGACGGCTCCCATTCACTTCAATGGCATTTCTTCTGTCAAGCGACTTGGGGGCGACACAAGTCGCCTCCCAAGTTGCTGTAGAGTAAACCGGCTTTTACACAAAAAACCTTTGAAAAATATAAAAAATAAATAATTCTAATGCATAACACAACACGATTTCAAGATGTGATTGCAGGCTTTGTGCATCTTTTTTTCAGAAGAATACATAATTATTTCAGAGTACAGCAGAATTAGCACTAAAAGGAAATCTATCAAGACAGAAACATTGATGCTGTCATTGAAAGTCATTCTTATTTTTGCTTTACTATATGGTGAGTCTCTGGCTTGTAACAATTATTTGAATATCAGATCCCAACGGTTGGTATGGCTGTGCCATTGTCTCAGGTCACTGATTCACCGATGAAAACTTTCAGTGGTAGCTCCCATCTTTTTTTACTCTCTCATTTTAAAGGGAAAGTATAGTGCATTTATAGAGAGCACTTATACTATACGACCATGGTGTTTCAACCTGTGGAAATTTTACGCAGCCTCTGAACCCCTGCAAACAGTACTCTGTGTTTCTCTTTATCTAGATCAGAGATATGCAATTAGCGGACCTCCAGCTGTTGCAGAACTACAAGTCCCATGAGGCATAGCAAGACTCTGACAGCCACAAGAATGACACCCAGAGGCAGAGGCATGATGGGACTTGTAGTTTTGCAACAGCTGGAGGCCCGCTAATTGCATATCCCTGATCTAGATGATTAAAGGCCAGCAAAGGAAAATATACTTTAGGCTGGCTTCTTCAGTGGCTTGGTTTATTTCTTTCACGTAATTCTACTTTTTTGTGTTCTATCCGTATCTTTCATTTTTTTTTGCACATCTTACTCTTGTAAGATCTTCATTTGGCAAGGTAAATGTAGGGAGGCATAAATGCCTGTAGCAGGGAGTTGTTAATAGGCTGTAATAGCAGTGAGCTCTAGCAGTCTCATGTAATGTCCCTAGTCCAACAACTCCTATAGCATGTCACAGACTCTGACCATCTTCTGCAGCATGTCTGTCATAGGTGTGTGCACAGGGTGTGCCAGGTATGCCTGGGCACACCCTAATCACCTAGTGCCCATTAGCATTATCACTCTGTGTGCCGGTGGGGAGATGGGAAGGATCTCCCTCTTATCGGCTCTGCTTACACACTTCTCTTTCACTGTGCTGGCAGGGAGATCAATGTGCCGGGGCCATATATATATAGGCACATGCATATGTGTTTGAGCTTTGGGGTGCACACCCTAATGCAATAGGTTGCGCACACCTATGATGTCTGCAATCTCTGACTATCCCTTGTTGCATGTCATCAGTCTCTGACTATCTCTTGTAGTATGCCAGCAGTCTCTGACCACCTTTTGTAGCATGTCAGCAGTCTCTGAGCATCTTTCATATCATGTTTGCATATTCTGATCATCTGTTGTAGCATGTCAACAGTCTTTTACCTTCAGCTGTTGCATGCATGCAGTCTTGGATAGTTTCATGTAGTACGATTTACTGAATATTATGTGTAGCTCTTTAATGCTGATACCCCATACTAATTCACATAAAGAGGGGGCAGGGATATGGGGCCCCCTGCCCGCAGACCCCCCCCCAACCACTGCCCAGGGTTGTGGGGAAGGGGCCCTTGTCCCCATCATGGGGACAAGGTGATTTGGGGTGGGGGCCCAAGTTGAGGGCATGTGGCCTGTTAAACAAATGTTAAACATTTTTGTATTGCAAGCAATAATATTGTATATATGTAATTTTTTTTGTTTATAAATGTGAGTTTTGCCGCGGCAGGTTCTATACACGGCATAGATGTGCCACTTTACAGGCAGACTAAGGGGACCCCTCCTCCCAGGCACTATATTTGAGGGAATATTTATTTTTCACTTTAAGCATCATTAAAATCACTGCTCTTGTAAAATGTGCATTGATACATGTCCCCCAGGGCCCCATACCCTTTTTATAGCCAATTACTTGCATATAAGCCTGTGGACTTTTGATCAATCCAAATTGGGTCCCATAGACTTCAATGGGGTTCATGGTTTGTGTAGAAATGTTTGCAATGTTTGAAAGTTCTGGAGCAAACCGTACCGGGGGGTGTTCGGCCCAACTTTAGTGAAAAGTCAGTCTGAAGGACTGGAGAGGAAAGTTAGCCTGGAGGGCTAGTGAAAGAGGCAGCTGCAGTCAGGTGGGTTGGCAGTGCCTGAAGAGGTGGTGCTGGTATCAGTAGCCACACAAGGAGAAGTACAAGCTGATTACTGTATTCTTCTACACAACAAGTTGCTTCGTGTTTCTGCCTTTAAAGGGCTATTGCTTAAATCTGACTGGGCCTGTTAGATTAGCCAACAGTCATTCAGCTGGAGTCTTCAAGCAAGTGTGTGCAGGAGGAAAGTGAAGAGACTATACATAGGAAGATGTCCCCAAAGTTGTTGCTGAAGTTCTGCTAAGTCAGGGGGGCCTCCCATAAACTCCCATCCCTATCCAAGTTATTAACCCTCAATAAATAAAAACAAAGTAATAGACTGTTCTCTGACTCTTGAGTGCCTGTGAAAATTTGGTGTGTCTGGCTGTGCAGGAGTGGGGGTCCCAGTTCATCAGGGGGTGTGCTACATAATAAAGAGTATGACGACTGTATTACATGATCTGAGTCTCTTTCTATCCATTCATCCATGTGGGGTAATTTTGGAGCTGTGAAGAAAACAGGCTATGAACGATTGCTGCTGTTTTAGAGGCTATTTTTGGTGGATGTCTGTGCAATGCAAATTCAGCCATACAGATTGCATGGCTGAATTTGCATAGCATTCGGACCAAATGGTGCAGAACCCTCTTTTTAGTCCGCACTGGAATCGGATTGCATGGATTCCTGCACCATTTCACGTTTCACACTGCGATCGGCGAACCAATCTGGGGGTGTCATTAAATTTATATTGACACCCACAGCAGTTTGCATAGGGCAGTGTGAACTACCTGTGAGAGACATGCAATGTGGGAATCGTGCTGGTTCCCGGGTCACATATGTGTAAACACAGCCTGAGAGTCCAAATAATGGGAGAAGGGAGTGAAGTCACCTTTATCTGAAGATTCACCTGGTGTTTCTTGGAATTAAATTCAACCATATCCGCTTTTGGATTTTATTGAAATTCTGTTTTTTTTTTTACCATTTTGTGAGTGTTTTAAACACACAAATAGTGTGGATGGGACTCTTGGTGTTTTCAATCTATGAACATTTGTGATGAAGCACAAGTGACAACATTGTTTATTTTGTAGCATTGTATGTTTTTATTTTTTATTATATGTTTTGCAACATTGTTTCATTTGAGGTTTGAGGTCGGGTTCACACTGGTACAACACGACTGTTGTACGGCTGTTGATTCGACTTTGCCCTCCGACATTGGTCCTACATTGGTCCTAAATTGGTCCTACTTCCATCCAACTTGAATGAACTGGATACGATTTTGCTCCGACTTTGAGATATTCTGACTTGTCCTTTAACCAATCAAAACAATCCCAGTGTGACATAAATAACTTTTTCTGCTGCTGTAATCACACATTCAGATGGTTAGACGAGGATCTGACTTTGATCCGACTTCAATGATATTCAATGGGCTGAAAATGGACCAAAGTAGTGCAGGAGCCTTTTTCAAAGTCGGACCGACTTGTGTTGGGCCAGTTAAGATGGCTCTCATAGGGAATCATTGATTTGTACATGTCATGCGACACGTGCTCCCAAAGTCGGAGCGTTTGTCATACCAGTGTGACCGGGCCTGAGCGCTGTATTTGTGGGAGATTCATAGTTCTCACTTTTTTAGACATACAGTGGAACCTCGGATTACGTGCATAATCCGTTCCAGGAGAATGCTTGTAATTCAGAGCACTCGTATATTAAAGCATGTTTCCCCATAGGAAACAATATAATTTGTTCCACAATGACTGCTTGTCTATGCAGTACTGTATGTGGCCAGAGGTGCAGGGACACTGGTGCATGCAATACCGTATGTGGCCAGCCAGAGGTGCGGGGCGCTGGTGAGGCTCAGAGACGCTCGGAAACACTTGGAAATGTTGAACATACACTTTTGGTATTTTCAAGTATTTCTGAGTGCTTCTGAGCGTCTTTAAACCTCACCAGCGCCCCCACACCTCTGGCCACATACAGTATTGCATGCACAGAGACTTGAATCCTGCTCGTCTTGCAATACAGCGCTTGCAAACCGAGCCAGGATCTTTTAAAAAGAAACTGCTCGTATTGTGAAACGCTTGTAAATGGCATTACTCGCAATCCGAGGTTCCACTGTACTTTTTTTTTTTAATCCTGCAGTTTTAGTGACTTGAAGTAATAAAGGCTATCCCATGCCATGCAGGCAACTGGAATGTGAAGAAACCTTTACTGTGGAGCTGCCTCCTCCTCTTCCTGTGTCCTAACTTCTAGCACACAGAGGGTTAATAGCTTCAGGCTATGTCTAGTTGGACTAGACATTGCATGTTGTAAAGCGCTGTGCAAACTGTTGGCGCTATATAAATCCTGTATAATAATAATAATTTCAAATCTTTATAAGATGCTGATGTCATCCCTGGACCCTGGCCCCTCATGTTTCTTTAATGGATGGGAGCATGAATTAGATCTACCTATCCCTGAAGCTTTAAAGTGTAAAGTTATAGATTATGTATATTCTACCTCAACAGATATGACCATAGGTGTGTGCAGCCTATTGCATTAGGGTGTGCACCCCAAAGCTCAATCACACATTCCCTTCTCTGCAGTTTCAAAAAAAAAGGCTTTTGCTGGTAGTTTAAAGTGATTGTAAACCTTCGCCTTGTGAAATAACCCATTCATTGTAACATAGAAATGAAAGGCAAAACATTTGAGGATAGATATAAAAAGCATTATAAATACCTTTTTTATAAGTAATCACATAATCTCTGTTCTCAGCTGCATAAGAGCTAGGGGGAGGAGAAGCTACAGCACACTGAACTGTCCAGTGAATGGCTGTGCAGGGGAGGCATGTCAGGACAAGTCTGATCATTGGAGGAGAGCAGACTGAGTTTCCAGCACAGCTAGAGAAGTGACCACAGTGTGTTCTCCTGCTTAGTGTGGTCAGTTTTTAATAGGAAAGCAGGGGGACTGGCAGGAACACCAGGGGTTTCACACAAAGGAAGCAATAAAAAGAGAACATGCAGGGCCATCTTTAACGCAGGGCAAAAGGGGCAGCTGCCCCAGGCCCAGTCATTGTAGTGGGGCCCAAAGCAGATGCCCCTTGAGCCCATGCTGCCTGCAAATAGTTGATACATGAATTTAGGGTCCAATCAATATTAAAGACAGCTCTGAGAACAGGATACATTTTCATTCATGTACACAGTACAGAAGGTACATATCAGGAACATGAACTGTTTCGGTAACAAACACTTTAAGCTGTAACACATGCTTTTTCATACAGTGGTACTAGGTCTGCTTTACCAGCTGGACACTTTCTGTTACACTCTGATCAAAAATGAAGAAACTACAGGTGATACAGCAGGCTAAAATTGTCCAGCAGCAGGACAATTTTAATTAGCAAGACTAGCTTGAAATGTACTAAAGACACAGGGCAAAGGCAGGCTTTTTACTACAAACAAATAGGCACTACAGATAATAAAGGATTGTAAAATTAGCCAGCAGAGAAACAGCTACACTTTGGTAATTTACTGTGAAAACAGACTTCCTTGTAGCACTAACATCGATTCAGGGCCGGTGCAAGGATATTTGTCCACTCAGGTAAAGGTGCATTTTGGTGCCCCTCAACCATCTTGCCATTACCCCCTCCACTCCAGGATGCAAACCCCACCCCGAAGTGGCATACACTTTATTTGAGCTGCATTCATTTATAGTGCAGGAGTATTGAATTAAAATTCAAGGAGGTCAGGTCACTATAATTTTCTTCCATCGAGGTCCAAATCATAAAATAGTGCTATTGTTCCCATTTCAGGGTGCTGGGAGACGAGGGAGTCACGTTTAAATAAGATGGGCCCTCTTGATGAAACTATGGAAGATAGCAGAGTCTTGACCCTTCGGCTATCAGCAGTTTGGGGAATCAGTAATATACAACGTAGACATTGTACACTGTATGACTTGTCTGGCTGTGTTTTTTGTTTTGTTTCTCTTTTTGTTTTATGGTATCTTACTCTGTCGTTATTAATATTCAATAAAAATCTTTGAAAGTAAAATAGTGCTATGTAGTCATTGTATGTCTAGCGAAAAACAAGGAATATACAATTTCCTTAGCATTTCAACATCCCCATCTGTGTGCCCTCTAACATCATGTGTTCTCATCAGAGTGTCCCCATAGATCAGGTCTCCCCATCAGAGTGCCCCCATAGATCAGGTCTGCCCATCAGAGTGCATTTTACATCTGGTGTCCCTTTTACAGTGCACCCATAGAGCAAGTTCCCCCATTAGAGCGTCTCTTTATATCAGGTGTCCCCACCAGAGAGTCGCCATAGGTCAGTTGTCCTTATCGGAGTGCTCCATTGGAGCAGGTGTCCCCGTAAGAGTGTCCCTTTAAATCAGGTGTCCCCATCAGATTGTCCCTTTACATCAGGTGTCCCCATCAAAGTGTCCTTTTACATTAGGTGTCCCCATCAGAGAGTCTCCATAGAGCAGGTGTCCCCATTAGAGTGCCCTCATAGAGCAGGTGTCCCCGTGGCGCATGTCCCTGTAAAACTGACCCCATAGAGCAGGTGCCCTGTCAGAGTGACCCCATAGAGCAGGTGTCCCCATGGAGCAGGTTTCCCTGTCAGAGTGACTCCATAGAGCAGTTGTCCCCTTCAGATTGACCCCATAGAGCAGGTGTCCCCATCAGAGGGATCCCATAGAGCAGGTGTCCCCATAGAGCAGTTGTACCCATCAGAGTGACCTCACAGAGAAGGTGTCCCCCATCAGAATGACCAGATAGAGAAGGTGTCCCCCATCAGAGTGAACCGATAGAGGAGGAGTCCCAATCAGAGTGACTCCATAGAGCAGGTGTCCCCATCAGAGGGACACCATAGAGCAGGTGTCCTCATAGAGCAGGTGTCCCCATCAGAGTGACCTCATAGAGAAGGTGTCCTCCATCAGAGTGACCCCATAGAGCAGTTGTCCCCATCAGAGTGACCCCACAGAGCAGGTGTCCCCATCATAGTGACCCCCTAGAGCAGGTGTCCCCATCAGAGTGACCACATAGAGCAGATGTCCCCATCAGAGTGACCCCATAGAGCAGTTGTCCCCATCAGAGTGACCATATAGAGCAGGTGTCCCAATCCGAGTGACCCCATAAAGCAGGTGTCCCGTGGAGCATGCCCTTGTCAAAGTGACCGCGTAGAGCAGGCGCCCTGTCAGAATAACCCCATAGAGCAGGTGTCCCCATGGAGCAGGTTTCCCTGTCAGAGTGACCCCAAGACTGTCCCTTTGGACGAGGTACCCCTGTGG
>BLSH010446145.1:44377-57191 GCA_018402905.1 Glandirana rugosa
GGGGGAAGTGTGGTATCGGAAGAGAAATGTAGTGATAGGAATCAGGAGGGAAGTATAGTGTCAGGGGGGTAAATGTAGTCACAGTAGTCAGAGGGAAATGTAAAGGGGGGGGGGGCTGTGATATAAAGAGGGTCTGAAATGTAAAGGGAGACTGATGACACTGATGTAAATGGGGGGACTGTGATATGAAGGGAGGACTAAGGATAGTGATGTAAAGAGAAGGCTATGGTGTGAAGGGGGGAGGGGGGGGCTTGGACACTGATGTAAAGAGAGCTATAATGAGGACACTGATGGGGAGGAGTGTGATGTGAAGGAGGGGGGGGGGGCTATGATGTGAAGGGAAGGCTGAGGACACTGGTGTACAGGGGCAACTGTGGTGTAAGGGGGGCTGAGATGTATTACAGCACAAACCTCTGCCCGAAGATCTTACTGACTGGACCTATTATTAAATCAAACTTGTTTCTCGTTTTCCTTGCAACCCAGAGTAATCAGTCCTCTCCTTTTATTTCTCTGGTTTTATAACACAGTCTCACATATGTTCCTAGTTATATGAAAAGAAAAAGTTGGTGCTGTCATGCACCAGTTACCCCGTTTATGGATTTTTGCGGACACATTTGGTATAATATAAAATTATTTTATTGATACATTTTCAAGATAAAAAATAGTTTCATACAAATATGTATAAAAAATGTTGTACAATCAATAACCACAAAGTTCTACATTGATATATTCCACATAAAATTCTAATTCACAGAATATGTGCATATATAGATACCCAACAGCCATGTGAGCCAAAGGGGAGGCCCAATCCCCACTGTGATACTTTTCATATATTCATATACGGATTGGACTCATTTGGCAGTCTTTGCTCTCAAACATCCCTCACCCGATTTTTCTTTCTTGTAAATGTTCCTAGTTATACTTTATCCCAATTCATTTGATACAGTATTGTTTTGAAAGCCTTCTGAGTTTACCACAGCTTCTAGGAAGTTGCAGAGAATGTTGACGTCACTTAACACATTTGAAAAGAATAATCACAATTTTCCTCAGAAGTAAATTACTAAATGTTTGGTGCCAAATACAGAGGAATGCCGTTTTCTATAACTGATTTTTTTTTTTTTTTAATAAACATAATTTATGGGCAGCTTATAATGAAACAGATTTTTTAGAGTAAACACATAGAAGAAGAACCCCTTGTCATATCCCACACATACCTACATTGGGGTATTGCAGTCTGTTGGGCTTTGGGCCTTCTGTTTCCTATTTGTATTATGGCCCCATCTCTTCTCAGTTTTGTAAAATTTGAGACACATTGAGGCTGGGTTCACACTGGAGCACGCTCCGGCCCACAGCGGGGGTCCAGTGTGTCTCCGTTCACCGTTTCAGGTCCAATTTTTGGAAAATTCAGACCTGAAACGGACCAAAAGACACACAGGACTCCTGTGCAAATTTGCATCTGAGCCTCTCTGGAAATGTGTGAAGCGGTTCCATAGAGAGACCCTGCCTTCAATTTGCATTAGTGTGAACCCAGCCTTAGACCCCTCGCACCCAGCATGTGGCCAACACTTATGCAAGCTGGTGAAATGTGCATACTTGGTACCTAGATTTACAGCCCTCCCAATGAGCTGATGAAGCAAAAAAAAAAAAAAGAAGCATTAGTTCACTTGGTGTTTTTTTTATCTTTTTTATTGCGAGAGATAGTAGTAAGAAACAAATAACATTTCTTCAAAGAAAATTTGTTTTAACTACTCCAAGAAAATACTACACCTCTCCTCTCCTCAGTCCTCTAAGGACTGAGTATTCTTTATATGTTTAATGTACTTTTCATTTAGCAAACCTTTTTTAAAAAGGTATTTTTTTCCCAGAGTAGCTGGTCTTTTCACATACAGACCATAACTTATATATAAAATTGGCTCAAGATTTTTTTTGTAAATGAGATTTTATTAGATATTTTACAAGGGTTACACACAAAGCACATAGCCAGGAACAATATATTCCCATTTGTCCTTATGTTATAAGAGCAGGGATTAAGTCAAACCCATAAGCTAATTTAAACAAGCTAGGGATAGAATCAGTGTAGGTGTGTACTTCTACCTGTTCTTCCATAGCCTCTATATCAGTGGTTCTCAACTCCTGTCCTCAGGACCCACCAACAGGCCAGATTTTTAGTATTACCTTGGGGAGATGCAGACTAGAATACTGCAATCACTGAGCAGCAAATTATATCACCTGTGATGTATTTCAGTTATCCTGCAAACCTGGCCTGTTAGTGGGTCCCAAGGACAGGAGTTGAGAACCACTGCTCTATATTGTGCTATTGAGTATTCCCCATGGGTTAAGAATTGCCCCAGGAAAGTAAACAATAAAAGAAAGAAGAAAAGAGAAAAAAAAAGAAGAAAAAAAAAGAATCAAAAAAGAACACGACAACACAAACATACAAAAACAGACAGCACAAATATCTGAGAAGATTTCTTGTTTTTCAGGGAATAAAAAAAAAAGTCTTGTGTGTTCTATTTAGAGTAGGCCATGTGCTTGATTCCTCACACCTATATCTATGCTACATACCTATTGATTTGGCTAAAACAAACAAAAATTATCGTTTCTGGACAAAGAGGCTTTCTTTTGGTGTCACGTTCTTCCAAATTTAATTTTAATTTCTTTATGTTAAAGACAAATAGAAGTGAAAAAATAGTCTGACCAGTGGTGGCTTTAAAATAAGTAACTTACACGTAAAGAGTGCAAAGTTAAAGTAGAATTCTAAGTACAAGCATCTTTCTTCCACAGGGTAGTTAGTATAGGCGTTATATATATATATATATATATATATATATATATACAGTATCTCACAAAAGTGAGTACACCCCTCACATTTTTGTTAATATTTTATTCTATCTTTTCATGTGACAACACTAAAGAAATTACACTTTGCTAAAATGTACAGCTTGTATAACAGTGTAAATTTGCTGTCCCCTCAAAATAACTCAACACACAGCCATTAATGTCTAAACCGCTGGCAACAAAAGTGAGTACACCCCTAAGTGAAAATGTCCAAATTGGGCCAAAAGTGTCAATATTTTGTGCGGCCACCATTATTTTCCAGCACTTCTTTAACTCTCTTGGGCATGCAGTTCACCAGAGCGTCACAGGTTGTCAATGGAGTCCTCTTCCACTCCTCCATGACAACATCACAGAGATGGTGGATGTTAGAGACCTTGCGCTCCTCCACCTTGCATTTGAGGATGCCACACAGATGTTCAATAGGGTTTAGGTCTGGACACATGCTTGGCCAGTCCATCAACTTTACCCTCAGCTTCTTTAGCAAGGCAGTGGTCATCTTGGAGGTGTGTTTGGGGTCGTTATCATGTTGGAATACTGCCCTATGGCCCAGCCTCCAAAGGGGGGATCATGCTCTGCTTCAGTATGTCACTGTACATGTTGGCATTCATGGTTCCCTCAAAGAACTGTAGCTCCCCAGTGCCAGGAGCACTCATGCAGCCTCAGACCACAACGCTCTAACCACCATGCTTGACTGTAGGCACAATTGTCTTTGCACTCCTCACCTGGTTGCCGCCACACACTCTTGACACGATCTGAACTAAATAAGTTTATCTTGGTCTCATCAGACCACAGGATATAATTCCAGTAATCCATGTCCTTAGTCTGCTTGTCTTCAGCAAACGGTTTGTGGGCTTTCTTGTGCATCATCTTTAGAAGAGTCTTCCTTCTGGGACAACAGCCATGCAGACCAATTTGATGCAGTGTGTGGTGTATGGTCTGAGCACTGACAGGCTGACCCCCCCCACCCCTTCAACCTCTCCAGCAATGCTGGCAGCACTTATATGTCTATTTCCCAAAGACAACCTCTGGATATGATGCTGAGCACATGCACTCAACGTCTTTGGTTGACCATGGCGAAGCCTGTTCTGAGTGGAACCTGTCCTGTTCAACCACTGTATGGTCTTGGCCACCGTGCTGCAACTCAGTTTCAGGGTCTTGGCAATCTTCTTATACCCTAGGACATCTTTATGTAGAGTAACAATTCTTTTTTGCAGATCCTCAGAGAGTTCATTGCCATGAGGTGCCATGTTGAACTTCCAGTGACCGGTACGAGAGAGTGAGAGTGATAACACCAAATTTAACACACCTGCTTCCCATTCACACTTGAGACCTTGTAACACTAACGAGTCACATGACACTGGAGAGGGAAAATAGCTAATTGGGCCCAATTTGGACATTTTCACTTAGGGGTATACTCACTTTTGTTGCCACACTTTTTACACAGATATTAATTGGGGTATGTTGAGTTATACACTGTTATACAAGCTGTACACTCACTACTTTACATTGTAGTAAAGTGTGATTTCTTCAGTGTTGTCACATGAAAAGATATAATAAAATATTTACATAAATGTGAGGGGTCTACTCACTTTTGTGAGATACTGTATGTGTATAGGGGGGGGGGGGGGGTTGAATGGGTGGTAGCAGTTTCTAAAATTAGTTATCTCTGTCCCAGAATTCCACATCAATTCTGTGATTTGTACCATTTATAATGATGTTAAAATGATGCTTTTGTGTATTTTTTAACTGGAGAAACAAAACAAATCTCTATTGAAAACGTTTACATATCAAGAGTTCGAAAAAGTTAAATAAAGTCTTGAAAAAAGGGGAAGAAGGAGTTAATTACGTTTAGCTAGGGGTTAATGGAGTAACTTTTTTAAAAACAAAACTACACTTGTAATGTTGGTTTCCACCGTAAACCCTAAAATTACAATGTAATAATGTTACAATGAAATTATGAAAAAAACTTCAGGTATGTAGTAGTTGCTGTCAGGGCAGAGCTGGATATTGCTGCCAAACTTTTCTAAAGTGTAGTACTGATTCTTTCCTGACCCCAGATAATAACTGGAAAAGTTCCAGATCAACATGCTACTCTATACGCTTGTAGATGTAAATAGCCCCATATATATGATATGTATATTTTGCTCCTAGGAAAGCATTTCTGAAACACATTTTCTCGATCTAACCTGTATGCCATTTTAAAGTACACTAAACCATAGTTAAGCACTATATGCATTCTTAACTCAAAAAACTACTTTCTATTGCTCTCAGCCTCCTCAAAATCTCCAAATTGCTGTTAAAGTGGATTTCCACCCATAATTTCTTCTTTGCTGCAATGGCTACAGTCCCACACCATGAACAACATTTGGCAATTTTTTTTCTAGGTCCGTGTACCTTGTGGCTATGGTCTATTGTTTTTTCTCCCCCCTTCTGGACCGCGGCGATGTACGTCATTTCCTGCGGCGCCTCTGCTCATGGGAGATATGTGCCGTCATTCCTAGGAGTCAGTGGGCATCGCCGCCTGTGGAGGAGATTGATTGATTAGATTATTTGCCGTTATGCTGGCAACCAGATACAATCCCAGATCAGGAGGTGCATGCTGGGTAGCCAGCAGCACCTTATCCCCGAAAACAGTGCTAGTGGGTTTCACATGCCCACAATCAAGATGGATGCACTCTGCAATGATAAAACAAAGGTTAGTTTTAACAAAAAGATGTAATAGAACGGCGGTTTTTATTACAACATGCCTTTACAGGATGTCATTTAGACCAGCAGAATGGGTGCTATAAAAAAATATATATGTGGGTGGAACTTTGCTTTAAAGGGTGGCTAAATGTATTCTCTATAGTCCCACTGTATGTGGGAAAGTAGTAACTCTCCCACTTCTGAAATTAACTATAGACAATGGGATTTGCAGCGTGCTCTTTCCAAACAAAGGAAAATGAAGCGGAAAAGGAGAGGTACAGGAGCTCAAGAGGACAAACACAGTAATAAACAATTTAATGAAAAATAGATTACAGGGCCATTAAGTAGTGAATGTGTAGGGATTATTTTTGAATAATAAATATATTGTTTAGTGTCAACCAGTTTCTGAGGTTATTTATGTTCAAACTATTTTATCTCCTAAACTGTACACTCAGCATTATTTGTTATCTAAGCCTACACTGATTTGAAGGGTGCCTATAGCCCGTTTTGGAGTAGGGAAGGGTTATTATTATTTTTTTTTGTTTGTGTGGGGAAAAACTTTCCTGTCTTTCTGTCTCAGAGACACAACCAGTAGTTATAGAATCTCTCCTGAAGTGCGGGCAGCTACTGGATATAGGATGCAGGTCAGAGATTTATTTCTATTTGTGTGTTCACATTGTTAGCGTCACATTCATTTTCATTAATTTTTATGCTCTGTTTTCTATCTAAACAACAAATTTAATCTAAATTATTGTGAAACTTGAGGCTAAGATCAAATATGGAACTGAATACACGAGATATATGAGACACAAATGATGCAATAGGAAGTAAATTATATACTGTATGTTGTGTTAAAAAAGAAGAAGCTCCTAGCCTCAAGGAATTATTTACAAGGGGAAAAATATATTTGTTCTGAGAAACAATTATATATAGCATTAAGGGCCTGTTCACACAGTGCACTGTGGTAATGACATCAAAAATACTGTAAAGGAAAAAATATATATTTTGAAGTACTCGTTTTAGCTACATGTGAAAGCAATGAACATTACTTAACCCTCACATACGCTTTAGGATTTTATTGTAATTTCAAAAGTATTTTTCAGAATTCTTCTTTGATCTGCAGCTTTCAATAAAGTAATACCTGGTGCAAAGTTGCCAAAATTTTAAAACATTTCCAGGGACACCTTTTTTTTCCATTCATCCAAAAGCCTTGGTAGATAGAGAATGTGCTTTAATTAGGGGCAGGACATTGTTTAAAGCGTAACTCCACTTTTGTTGAGAAAAAAACATTCCCCTCTGGGTGATCTATGTACATTGCAAGGATTATAACAACCTTTGTTGCAGATCCCTGCTTTTTGTTATTCTGAAGAAATCCCTCTCTGTTTGTCTGTGCCTCTGTGCCGAGTGAGTCTAATGGGAGTGGTTTCATAATTATCTATCAGGTGGGCAGCTGCAGACCACTAATGAGGAAATCTGCTGGGCCTGCATCCTTTTAGACATGTTCCTATTGAAACTGTCTCACCAAAAATGACATTTTTGTTGCAGGGGGATGTCTGAAATCTGGCTTGTATCTTAGGCAGACCTCTGGGAAAATTGGTGAGCCAATCACACAAGCAGGAAATGTTGTTTCTGGGGGGGGGGTGTTCAGTACTGTGTACAGAACACCTCCAGGTAGCCATATTGCATTGCATTTTCAGAAAATTACAGCAGCTGCAGATTGAAAAGGAAAGGTAGTTTTTAATAACATTCAATTACAATTTGACTTGTGTCACAATTGCACACACTATATTATTTTTATTTTCTATTTTTTCCCATGAAAATGGTGTTACCTTTTAAAGTAAGTGTAGTTCTTCAAAAGGGATATTGTTAACCCAATGGACAATTTGATTTTTAAAAATACAGTATACACAGGAAGATGTATCACATAATCAGCACACATCTAAGAAGGTATTGTTCATTAGTAATAATTTATGTATTTATTTAGCAAGCTATATCTTTTAGTCTACTTAAAGAAATGCAACTCAACAGCTCCTACAGAAAATACAGCGAACACCAATTATACTGCAAAAAACATTTGGCATAAAACATTTAGGCTTCATTTAGATGTGCGGTTAGGGGGGGGGGGGGGTGGGCACAAAAATGTGCAGTTTAACAGAGTTTTTGCAACCTGCCAACTGCCCCCACCCCCCTTAAGTTGCAATAGGCAGTAGATGGGGGTGTATACATACCACGTGCGCAATGCTTCACTTCACACCCCAGTCAAAGTTTACCCAACATGATTGGAATGTAGTGATCTCTACACATTCAAGTAAATGTGTAGCAAAAATGTAAAAGTTTAAAAAGTTAAAATAGGCTGTGAGGAGGTGTTTCCTCCCCTTCTGTCAGTATCTTTTGAAGCGCCATCCAAATGTGGTTTGGGCTTCAGAGGTAAGGAAGATTTTAACGAATGTCTAAATCTACCCTTAGAAACATTACTTGGCGCAGACCTTTCTGTTGAGTGCTGTTTTGCTTGTTGTGACTGCTGATTAGTTGAAGAAGGGGATGGGAGTGACAATAAAGGCAAATAAGTGGGGAGAGGGTGGGGGGTGAAGGGTGGTACATGGGGGGGGGGGGTGTTTGTTGCTAGGAGGTGGATAGCTGGCAAAAATATATGATCTTCTCAGTGTAGATAGGAATTTGAGAGATCAATAGTGGGGACACAGAAAAGGACACTATCTCCCCTTGCACCAGTATGCCAGACACTCAGTACCCCAAGTACCCCCTTTCTCCAACCACACTCAGTGCCCCTGATGACCCTCACATGTACACTCTACACACAGTGCCCCCCAATCCCCTCCCCACCAGCACTCTCACCTCTCACCGCACACACACATCTTAATTGTAACCCAGCAGAAACGGTGTTGTGATGTATGTGGAACTCCTATAACAATATAGGTATAACACAATATTATACAGTATTATATGCAACCAGTGGTGTATCATCCATGGGTGCAGGGTGTTCACTGAACACGGGCCCTGAGGGGTGGGGGGGGCCCACTGTGCTCTGACCCACACTGCACCCATGGATGATCTCTCCATGACAGCCAGGGATGATCGGTGTGGTGTGGCTTGCACCCGGGCCCACCAATTTCATGATACGCCCCTGTATGCAACCCTTTGCATTCCTATAGTAAGGAGATGTGCTGAATATAACCCCTGTAATTTTATAATAAGTAAATCTTCACCCCTATAATTATGTATGTAGCATCCTCATAGGAATATATATTGTATATAACATATGCTCCCACAACCTGAGGCTGTTGATTCCCATTGCTGACCCAGCTGTTTTTTTTTAGCCATCTGCAACACTTCCTTGTCAACTCACCTGCTCCTTTAGTGATCCTGTCTTGCTTTACCAGCAACAGTTTCTGCTTGATGCTCTGGTCCTTCATTGTCTGCATATTACTGACCATGCCTATTTGGACTTTGTCCCATAATGTCCTTCATCTCCCTGTTAATCAGAACCACTTGACAACAGTGCTGTCAATTTCCAGTAACATCAACATTATGTGTCAGCACTCGTGTTAACTATACATTTCATTCTTTTACCCAGGGGTATATAGAATGGAGCAGCAAGAGAGGCTGTTCTCATCATTCCAGGTTAATTATCAAAGTAAGTGAAAGTAGGCATAGACTAGTCATTGATGGCTTGAATTTAGGCCAGTTCAGCAGGGATTGGAGCTGTGGGTAGTTCTGCAAGCACAGACAAATGTTAATATAAAAAAAATCAACTGAGCCAGGTAGTAAATTATAAGCCAGAACAAGGAATGCATCCTATCGGATGTGGTCACTCTTTGGCAGCTCTACTGTATTCATGCAGCCATGGGTGTGGCAGCTGTTGCATATAACAACTGTTCTTTAACTTGGATGGAGAAATTGATTGATTGACTCCAGCCGGGTAGGGTTGGCTTAATATTTAGTTTTAGTTAAGGTCTCACCTATTAGAGTATCTGGGCCTGATCCTAGATGCAGCCCAGGTGAAGGTTTTTCTTCCACCGACCAAGCTACAGACGCTTCAGTCGGCGGTTCGGTCCCTGCTGTCCCAGAAATGGTCCTCCCTACGCTTTTGCATGCGGGTCCTGGGGATTTATGGTATCCACCTTCGAGGCGGTTCCGTACGCCCAGTGTCACACCCGTGCTCTGCAGCGGGAGATTCTTCTGAAGTGGGACAAGTCCCCATCATGCCTGGATCGGTTGATCAGGGTGGACCGCCAGACCAGGACTTCACTGCTCTGGTGGCTGCGGGCTCCGGCCCTGTGGCTGGGGAAGTCATTCCTTCCCCTTCATTGGACGGTGATTAGAGGCCTATTCGTTAACAGAAGCCTTTTGTATGCAGAACTCAATTATTAATGTGCGCTCTAACTGAGCCCTTATCAGATGGGCTCAATCTAAGGTGTCTAACAAAGTGAACCTCAAGGAATAAAGCTTCTGCTGCTCTGTCTACTTACCCATAGTTCTTTTGGAACTCTATGTGACCCCTGCTTGAGTTATCCCCTCAATGCATACACTATTCAATACAACACCAGGTTGGTCCACTTATATCTGTCCAACCATGGTGCCAGTCCAGCTTGCAACTGCAGATGTCAAATAAAGAATGCAGGATGACTGCACTCCAGTAAAAGTCCACTTCTTTATTATACAGGGTTCAGAAAATTAAATACATTTGAGCAGGAAAGATGAGACTGCCTTAACTGCTTGCCGACCGCTGATCGGCAATTGACGGCGACAATGTGGCTCTGTAACGCAAAACGCTGTCATACGACGGCGGGCGCGATACAGAGCCACTGTGAGCGTGCGCGCGCCGCCGGAGGCGCGCGCGCGCGCTCACTGTGTTGGGGGGGCCAGGGAGCGGGTGCGGCGGCTTCGATTGCCACCCGCGATGCCCCCCCGGAGTGAAGGAGCGGAGGTCCGTGTAAGTAAACACGGACCTCCGCTCTGTGTGAGGGGGAAGGGCTGTGATCACAGCCTTCCTGTACATAAAGGCTGTGACCACTTCCCTTCCCCAGATAGGCAAGCCCCCATACAGTTAGAACACGCCCAGGGAACATAGTTAACCCTTAGCGCGCCCCCTGCAGGTTAACCCCTTCACTGCCAATGGCATTTACACAGTAATCAGTGCATTTTTATAGCACTGATCGCTGTATAAATGCCAATGGTCCCAAAAAAGTGTCAAAATGTTCCGACATGTCCGCTGAAATATCGCAGTACCGCTAAAAATCGCAGATCGCCGCCATTACTAATAAAAAATAAAAAAAAAATAAAAACCCCAAAAATGAATTCTCATCATCCGTAAACGCGACCACTTTTGCGCAAACCAATCAATAAACGCCGATTGCGATTTTTTTTATCGCAAATATGAGGAAGAATATAAATCGGCCAAAAACGGTGAAAAAAATGTTTTTTTATATTTTTTTTTTGGATTTGTATTTTAGCAAAAAGTAAGAAATTTGGGTTTTTTTGCAAAATTGTCGCTCTTCTTTTGTTTATGGCGGCGATCGGAAATGACGCAGAGGTGATCAAAAACCACCAAAAGAAAGCTCTATTTGTGGGAAAAAAAGGACGCAAATTTTGTTTGGGTACAACGCCGCACGACCGCGCAATTGTCAGTTAAAGCGACGCAGTGCTGAATCGCAAAAAGGGCTCCGGTCCTAAAGCTGGAAATCCTTCCGGGGCTGAAGTGGTTAATGAATGTCAACGTTTAGCTCTATAGGAAAACTTTTACCAAATTGTAAATAGGAGTCTTCCATACTCAGAGTGTATATATCTTTGAGTCTATGAGCTTGACAGAGCAAAAAGGGTGCAGAGTGCATGCAGTGCAGTCATCCTGCATTCTTTGAGTCCTCTCCACCTTCCCCTTACATTATGGAGATGAAAAGGAGGAGAAGTGCTCTGTAGTCTAAACCAGGAGATAGATGCTTAGGAAGACAACGGTGCTCCTCCATAACTACAGAACGGTGAGTGAGTTTTCATATCTTAGAAAATTTAGTATGTTACTGGCAGGAACAACAGGTGAAAATAAAGAGAAAGGCCTGAAAAAAAGAAAACAATTTCAGCCACCCTATTTAAGGATTATTAGGCTACAAATATTATACCGGTTTTAGGTCATTTTTAGCTTTCTTATGGTCTAACAAACTTCTAGCTAGTTTTGCATTTAGAAACAGGGAATCTTGGTTCTCTGTCCCAATGCCTCTAAGTCATCCCTCGAATGCCTCTTCAGTAGTGTAATTATTACAAATAGACAGATTTACCATTCATATGACTACTCACTGGTTTATGTTTGCCTTCAAGTGTCATATGGTATTCCTTTATCAATTGCACGTCACTATGGGAGAACAATGCTCTCTCCCCTTCTCTTGCTTCTACTGAATCCTTGTGGGTCACAGTGCTTGGGATTCATTCACTATTAGTTGTTACATGGAGTTTTTTTTTTCCAGCATCAAGCTTATTACACACTCTATGTTAGCAATATTTATTTTTCTCCTCCTTTTTGTAATTCCATCTCTACTGACCTCTGTATGGATTCTACTGTAGATGTTATATGGTGTCTTTGTAGCATTTATTGTACTGCACACTTTATTATGGGTGGACTTTTTTCTCCCCTTTTACAACTGTCATCTCCACCGATTTTCCATGGGATATTATGCTTGGATTCTATATTCCTTTGGTTCATTTTTTCCTGGTTTCTCTCAACATGTTAGTGTAAAAAGGACAACTGCGCTATGTCAACAAGATTAAGCAGCGGCAAAAAAAGGGTTCACAGTATGTACAAATATAAAGCCGCGCTGAAAAATTAATATATTGCAATAGGGGGATACCTACAACGTATATATAAACCTCTAGGTCATGGCACCTTAACTAGTGGACAGTCAATATCCTGTAAATATACACATAAAAATAACGTACACATGGAAATAACGTTATATAATTAAAAAGTCGCGCCGAAATATAAACATGTATGACACTTGGGAAAAAAACGGCGACGAATTAGAACAACTGTATCGCGTCAACAGGAAAAATGTGATTGTACAACTCTCTTTGGTCCTTTTTTACTTGGTTTCCTTATATCTTAGGTTCGTATTATAGGGTACCTTTTAGCCACCTCTACTGTCAACATTTTCCCCTCTTTTTTCAGGTGGGTATTATTTCACACGTCATGTTATTTACGATGTTTCTGTGGTATATTGTAGATGTCATCTTAGGTATGTCTCCAGTCATCTCTACCTTAATGTTTTTCCTCCTCTTTTTATTTATA
>BLSH010446145.1:117089-138740 GCA_018402905.1 Glandirana rugosa
TTATATAACTCTGTTGACGATTGAAGGAAATGGGTTTCCCTGCAGTTTTATTTAGGTAAGCTGGTCGCTAAGTTGTCTCAATATATTGTCAAAAGTATTGAGATGCCTGCCTTTACACGCATGTGAACTTTAATGGCATCCCAGTCTTCAATATTGCGTTTGCCCACCCTTTGCAGCTATAGCAGCATTAACTCTTCTGGGAAGGCTGTCCACAAGGTTTAGGAGTGTGTCTATGGGAATGTTTGACCAGTCTTACAGAAGCACATTTGTGAGGTCAGGCACTGATGTTGGATGAGAAGGCCTGTCTCTCAGTCTCCACACTAATTCATCCCAAAGGTGTTCTATTGGGTTGAGGTCAGGACTCTGTGCAGGCCAGTCATGTTCCTCCACCCCAAACTCGCTCTTCTATGTCTTTATGGACCTTGCTTTGTGCACTGATCCAAATGATTTGATGGAGGGATGTTAGGGTATGGGATTTCTTTTTTCAGGGGTTGGGCTTGGCCCCTAGTTCCAGTAAGGGTAACTCTTAAGGCATTAGCATACCAAGATATTTTGGACAATTTCATGCTCCCAACTTTGTGGGATGGCCCCTTCCTGTTCCAACATGACTGTGCACCAGTGCACAAAGCAAGGTCCATTGATGAGCTAGTTTGGGGTGGAAGAACTTGACTGGCCTGACCTCAACCCGAAAGGACACCTTTGGGATGAATTAGAGTGGAGACTGCGAGCCAGGCCTTCTCGTCCAATATCAGTGCCTGACCTCATAAATGTGCTGAATGGTCAAACATTTCCATAGGCATATTTGTAAACCTTGTGGACAGCCTTCTCAGAAGAGTTGAAGCTGTTATAGCTGCAAAGGGTGGCCCAACTCAATATTAAACCCTACAGACTAAGACTGGGATGCCATTAAAGTTCATGTGCTTGGAAAGGCAGGTGTCCCAATACTTTTGAAAATATAGTATGTATGTATATATACATTCAGGTCCATAAATATTGGGACATCAACACAATTCTAATCTTTTTGGCTCTATACACCACCACAATGGATTTGAAATGAAACAAACAAGATGTGCTTTAACTGCAGACTTTCAGCTTTAATTTGAGGGTATACATCTTGTGGTGAACTCTCTGTATTCGCTCTGGTGAAGTCTTCTCTTGATTGTTGACTTTGACACACATACACCTACCTCCTGGAGAGTGTTCTTGATCTGGCCAACTGTTGTGAAGGGTGTTTTCTTCACCAGGGAAAGAATTCTTCTGTCATCCACCACAGTTGTTTTCCGTGGTCCGTGGTTTTTTCTATCTCTCTGATGGGTTTGCTTTGTTTTTTCAGCCTAATGATGGCTTGCTTCACTGATAGTGACAGCTCTTTGGACCTCATATTGAGAGTTGACAGAAACAGATTCCAAATGCAAATAGCACACTCAAAATGAACTCTGGACCTTTTATCTGCTCCTTGTAAATGGGATAATGAGGGAATAACACACACTTGGCCATGGAACAGCTGAGCAGCCAATTGTCCCATTACTTTTGGTCCCTTAAACAGTGGGAGGCACATATACAAACTGCTGTAATTCCTACACCATTCACCTGATTTGGGTGTAAATACCCTCAAATTAAAGCTGAAAGTCTTCAGTTAAAGCACATCTTGTTTGTTTCATTTCAAAGTCATTGTGGTGGTGTATAGAGCCAAAAAGAATTGTGTAGATGTCCCAATATTTATAGACCTGACTGTATATATATATATATATATATATATATATAGTCTAAAAAATGTGATCCTTGTTAGAATTACAACACAAAAGGAGGACTATTTCTCCATAGCTTTATATGTATTTGAACCCAAACTATGCCCCTTCCCTTCCAGAGGACCTTTTACCCCTCTAGAGCTCCCCTGCAGTGTTTTAGTTATTTCATTTTTTACTTACTTTGTCATGTGAGGTGCTGGGTCCTGTTCTTCTTTGGTCTTTTCCTGGCAGTAGGCAATCCAGGATGATGGGGAGATGATCCCTCTCTCAATACACTTTCAGTGCAGGCTACTGTATTCAGAGGACGACACCATGACACTCTGTATTCAAAGTCTTTCCTCAGTCTTCCAGGTGAGTCATACTGGAAGTTTGAGGACATGTGAGACGTTTCAGAAGAATTGGTACTGCAAGAGACTGCTCCAGATTAAATGTGAGTATTGCAGCCAGAGAAAAAAACTCCAGGCTGGAGTCATGCTTTAAAGGACAGTAATCAAAAAATATTGAGGTGTACTGACCATACAATTAATACACATAACAGTAGAATTTATTTTCCTCTTTTATTTCACATTCTTTGACCAATTAGAGCACCACATGTACGTACAGGACATGGGACAAACTAGAACACTGCCAGTGCTGCTTTAAATAAGCCAGCAATTTTCTACATGCTTTATAAAAGCTCAAGCACCCCTGGCAGTGTTATAGTTTGTTCGGTTTCTGTCACCTTTTCTGGTCAGATTAGTCCCCATATACTTACATAGAAAAATATACATAAAATATGCATGTGAAAAATAAGGAAAAGGAATGGATATGCTAAATGCTATAATTAACTATAAAATACTAACAAAATACAGTAAGGAAAATAAATATTTTTTGCAATAATTATCCATATGTATATTGGAAAGGGCTGCTAAGAAGGCTGAGAATAAATATAATTTGTAAAACATGACAATGCTCTTAGTCCCATTTTTAAAGGGTCTATATATGAAAAGTTTGTTGTGTGGGTGTGACAAACATGTGTACAATCAGAACAAAAATTCCTGTACAGTGGAACCTCGGATTGCGAGTAACGCGGTATACGAGCGTTTCGCAATATGAGCATTTTTTTCTTAAAAATCCTGGTTTGTGAGTGCTGTCTCACAAAACGAGCCGGTTTCAAGCCTCTGTGCATGTAATACTGTATGTGGCCAGAGGTGCGGGGGCGCTGGTGAGGCTCGGAGACGCTCGGAAATACTCAGAAACACTTGGAAATACTTGGAAATGCCAAAAGTGTCAACAGTTCCCTAGCATATACAAGTGCTTCCGAGCGTATCCGAGCCTCACCAGTGCACCCGCACCTCTGGCCACATATGGTATTGCATAAACCAGCACCCCCCCACCTCTGGCCATATACAGTACTGCATAGACAAGCAGTCACTGTGGAACGAATTATGTGAGTTTCCATTGTTTCCTATGGGGAAACTTGCTTTGATATACGAGTGATTTGGATTACAAGCATTCTACTGGAATGAATTAAGCTTGTAATCCGAGGTTCCACTGTACTTCATCTCGCATGTGTGGTTCCTATATCCCCAGCATCAATATGGCCACTAGGTGGCACTGACAATAAATTAAACTACACACATTAGAGAAAATGTGGCACTTTGCACCCTGACTGTGCAGATGTTTGTCATATCCACACAGCGAACATTTTATGCATAGACCTCTAAGAGCCAGTTCACACAGGGCCGATCCGACTTCAGGGGCAACTCAGCGTGACCCCGCACAGCGTGACTTCAGCGTGGCTTGCAAACAACTTCTGTAATAGAAGCCAATGCAAGGCGCCTGTAGTCGCCCCCTAAGTAGTAGAGGCATGGATCGCGACACAGCTAATTTGGTTCCAAAAGTACATCCTGTTTCCTCTCTGAAAAATCTGCCCATACAGAATGTACATCCAAACCACAGACATTATAACTGTAATTTAAAATACATGACATATTTCCCTCTCACTTCCTACACATAGTTCTTGCTTTAAAAAATCTCTTTATGTATCTAAAAACCCTAATACAGAAGATGGTCAAGTGTCCTCTGACATGTAGTCCTTATAGTGAACTTAGTGTTGAGTTATTCACTTTCAAGACATTACAGAGGACAAGGGGGCACTCTTTACATTTGGAGGAAAATAAATTTACCTCCTCATATGGAAAGGCTTCTTCGCAATAAGAGCTGTGAAAACGTGGAACGGACTTCCTTAAGAGCAAAAAAAGAGCTGAATGCATTTCTAAATGCACAAAATATAACTGGATATTAATATTTATAGGTAGTAGCACCAGGGGTAATTGATCCAGGGAATATACAATTATTTCTTGGGGGATCAAGAAGGATTTCTTTCCCCAGATGGTGCATATTGGACAGTGATTCATAGAGGGTTTTTTCCCTTCCTTTGGCTCAACTGTAGTATAGGATTCTGTATATAGAAGTTTTCTATTTATTTATGTATGTATTTTTATTGCTTGAGCTAGATGTGTCTTTTTTCACCCTAACTATACATTAGTTATCTGAATGTGAGCTGTATATTACATTCTACAATATATTTTTGTTAGTTGCACACCTTCATTTACATGGTTGAAATGCCTGAAAGAGCCATTACAAGTCCAGACACATCCCATCAATAGAACATAGCAGTGAATTCATAGCTTACAGCCAAATATTACTCATCCAGATCTAGGAGGAAGTGATGTGCACAGGGATTTAAAATGAACAGGTTGGGTAAAATTTTGGGTAAAAGGTTTGTTATTAGATTAGAAAAGTCTCCTTTAGGTTTACACATGTGTTATTGTAATAAAATATGATCCCGGTAAAATATTAATTAAAAATAATCATAAAAAATATTTTTCTTTCTATCTAAAACTACTATGCAGATTAAGCACATTTCGCTGGCTATACCTCATGTTTTATTTTCCACAATGTGTGTTACCATCAGCCATGTAACTGTTATGTTCACCATGTGCAGTTGTTACAGCTTACAGAATAGAACCTACTATGAGCAATTGTTTTAATATTTTGAAGTGATTTAAAATGTCTATTTAATGTACAATAGGGGAAAGCAATGAAATGATGCTGAACAGTAGGCAAGTGTGGTTGGTGCCATCATTTCCACGATCACTTCTCTTGGGTCTCGCAATGCTCCTCTTTGACGATTGACAGCCAATGATGATGTGACTCCTGCATTTGCGTGTAAGAATTACAATGTCCCCAGCACTCAAATATATTCTCAGCATCCCAAGAACAAGCTCAGATGTACACTTCACGACACATGTGCCATACAGTGTGCACAAATGAAAAGAAAAAAAATCACTAGCAGTCAGGTAAGAGTTTGTTGTTTCACAAAAAGGGCCTATTCTGCCCAAAAAAACACTAGCTCCTAGAGATTTTTTGTTAAAGGTCTCTCTCTCTATTTGCACGTTGCGTGACATTGGGGTGTGATGCGGCTGCCCCCATATAAGCCTAACCTCTGGTGGCCCAGTGTCCTTGTTTGGCTCTCTGCCAAACTATGCACCCTTGAGGATTATGGCTTTTATATCCTATTACAAGGTATTACTTTTGGTTATTCACATTGTTAATGGTCTTTCTTTTTATCTTCTTTCTTTGGTCTATCCAGCTTTATAGGTGGGCTAATCCTTCACCATTCTACACACCTTTTGTCTTATATACAGTAGGTTCTGTCTCACCTGCAGCACTATGATCATATTTGCACTTACCCTACTCTAATTATGACTACTGGGGTACACTGTGCACTATGGAGTTTTTATACATTTAATATTTTTCACAGAAGCCCCCGAGAGATGGTTTTGTCTATACCCTTGATCCTAGGGGGATCCAGACTCTATGGATGCCTGTCCACCTAGGTTGGTGCACAGCTCCCGGTAATGATGCCTCTTGTGGGGCTTTCAGCTTCCAGTACCACACCTCCAATACGCAGCAGATTTGTCTGTAAGTAACACAAGTGGGCTTGTCCCATTCAATTTCTTGCATGTTTTCGTTTGACAGATAGCAGTTTTTTATGGCAACTTAAGTATTATATTTCGGATCTATATCATGTGCTGCTCCTGAAGAGTGGCAATAACAAGCCACGAAATGCGGCGAGCTAACCAAAAGCTATGTTTAAACCCAATATGCGTTTACAAGAATTATACAAACTTTCAATTATGATGGTGTTTTAGGATCTTGTATGCAATTATTTTAATTTTTTTTATCCAATTACATCTGATATGGACTAGAGAGCTTGGAGATGCGCATGTATATATATATATATATATATATATATATATATATATATATATATATATATTCTAATGTGATAGAAATTACTATCATGAACTACTGTTTTTTGCCTTGTTACATACAGATTTTTCATGAATTAATAGATATATTTATACACATTGAAAGTTGTATTCCCTGCAGCTGCTTGCTTCAATTAAAGTCCCACTTCCTGTTCTCCCCTTTTTTTCTCCGCTATGAAACAGCTCACATCAGTAGACTTACAAGATAATCCAGCAAGAAGTCTGCTGCATCTGTTGAAGGGATCTATCGTAAAATATAAGTCCTCCCTGACTATCCAATTGCTGAACATAGCAAAGCCCTGTATTTCACATGGAAGCAAACAAGCCCTCCAAAAAAATCTCTTTGGTTCACCAAAGTGAATGAAATTAGGGGCATGGAAGACCTCACTGCTACTTTGCATAACACAGAAGAGACCTTCAGGTCCGCTTGGAGACCCTGATAGTACTTTGTTTACACTGAAGAGTATCTGTTGGAATCAGAATTGTATTTTGTGCAACAGCTACTGTACATCGGTATTTAGCATAGATATTTTCTTCAACCAGTAGATGGCAGAGTTTAGTGTTTGTAGCTGCCTATATGGTACGCTCAATGTCTTTTCCCTGAATAAAGTTTCCTGTTTCCTGTCTGCAGTTAAGCAGCAAAGCCCATGTAGACTGTGGACTGTCTGTTCTGTAGGGCTATATACAGAATTTCTAACAGCATCTCAACATGAGTGAACCCCAGACCCTACTACCTCTTCCATGGGAGAGCCCCCTCCTCACTTCCCTAAGCTTTCTTCTCCATACCATCCAACATTATCCCCCCCACCCCTTTCCCTTATCCCCCTCTCTCCCCTTTCCACCACTATGCTGTTTCAGATCAACCCTCAATTACACAATTCTATCTATAAATCTCATCTTATAACACCTTATTCTACATCAAGTGGTCTTCTGCTATTTGGGAATCAACCTCACTCTGGTGTTCCCTCTGAATTGCTGATCTTAATCTGGTTATCTCATACCATTTGTTGTAACTCTGTATGATCATGTTACTGACTGTTGATATTCTTGTTATATCATTTCAGTTTTTACATTGTCCCAGTGGTTGGGTCCTTACATGCATATGTCTCTCTATATGTCGTGACTACATTACATACCAATCTAACACTGTGTTTTGGATCTCATTGTACTGTGACCTTTCTTGTTAAATAAAGGAATTACAAAAAAGGAGAAAAAAGTAGACTTAGGGCCCTTTCACACAGGCTGTATGATCAATTCTGCCTGTCAGTTTTTCAGACGGACCTGATCATACCCTCCAGTCTCCCCTATGAAGAGGCAGATGTCAGCGGACACATGTTCGCTGACACCCACCTCCATCCGATCCAATCCTGCCCGCAAAAAATAGACGGATGGTGGTCATATTTCCCATCAATCCGGTGGATTGAATGGGCTGGAAACCAGGGGCGGGCCGTCCATTAAGGGTGCACAGGTGCTGCCCCCCTATCCATGCGTCCGGCCCCTTGCAAGATGCCGGATGCATGGATTCCAATGGAGGTTTTTTTTTGAAGCACCTGGTTAGAGCCAGAGGTTCTGATAGGCTTAAAAATAGGGTGGCCTCAGGGCGCAGAGCACTGCGAACTGAGCCCATCCAGGTATGTTACAATAGCAAATGAATATTCACCATTATAACACTGATCCTCCTCCCGGCCAATCAGGAAGCGGGTCTTGAGACCTGTTACGCGATTGGACGCCTAGGAGGAGGGGAGGAGATGCATGGTGGAAGCCGCAGTGATGGTAGGGAAGACACAAGAGCCGCTGCCCACCACCCGCCATCTAAGTGCCGGACTGACCGGCAGACAGAGAGCAAGCAGGGAGGAGGAGGTTCCATTGGCCACCTGGGGGAAGGATTTTGTTTGTTTGCCGCCCCCCACCAAAAGAAAAATACCCACCGCCACTGATGGTAATGAATGGGTAGTCCATTTCCATCCGATTTCCCCATAGAGGAGAGCGGGAATGTACAGAGCCGACAAGGACCTGTCATCTGTCTGCCCAGCGGGGTTAAGCCGAGCACTCCCGCACCGAGAAAGCGGAATCCGCTACACAGAGGTGCCCATGTGAAAGGGACCTAAAGGGTGGCCATACGTTACGCAATTTTCTTGTACAATTTTCTTTTAGATTTACCAAAACCATATAAGATGAGGCCAAACCTAAACACTTTCAATTTGTATGCAGTCAGGCAGGTTTTTAAACTACATAGTTGAAGGTAAATCTAAAGAAAATTGAATAAGAAAATTGTATAATATATGGCCAGCTTTACTTAATAAGGTAGCATGTTTTTTATTTTATTGATTTCACACATGCCCTCTGGTCCATCCTGCCCTTGGCCGCATTTCATGCCACCATTTAAAAAAAAAATAAACAATGATACCTGTGCCAAATCTTGCAAATCTTCGGTATTAAATATGGCGCCGTTTTATTTATATATTGCCATGGTGTTAGCAATGTGAATGTCATTTTGTGAGCCATCATGTTGCTGTAGCCACAGCAACGTATATACAAAAACATTTTTAAAGAATGCCATTTACTGGAGATTTGTAAACAAGATCTCCCTGGAAGGCACCAGTGATGTAGCCTATCCAGAGTTGGGATAGCTATGAGGCACTGGCTACTTTACCAGTTCCTCCGAATACCAGAGAGGGGAGTAAAAAAACATTTTTATTTTTCATATGTCTTCAATATGTTTATAGATCAGCATGCAGAGCTGCATATGCTTGGGCTTTTTAGGTTTGGAAGTGTTGCTTTAATACATACTGCCACGTCCCCTTATCTAAAATTGTTGTAATATAAGTGTACAAAGGAAAAAAACCTGTGGGAAAAAAAATAGAAGATATACTTACCTTACCACCAGCTTTTGGACACAGTGACCAAGCGAGAATGATGACACAATCTAAGGATCACCAGGATCCCAAATCTCCGCACTGTGCTGCAGCTCCTTCTTATGAAATTTGGTATACTCAAAGCTCCCAGGATCTCACCAGAAGCATTATGATGCCTCTTCCCTGTATGGAAGGCAGGTGTAAGGTAAGTATGTTTCTTTTTAGGGAAGAAACAGCACAGACATACAATACGAAACTTTATATATGCCTCTGAGAACATATTACACCAAGAATATGGATACAAAATGTATTTATTAAAGTTTATACAATGATAAAAAGATGCCTACTGGCATGAAAACCCGCAATTTGCAATATAACAATGTAAAATACAAACTATGAGGTCACGTGGGTATGTATACTGTATAAATAGGCTTGATCTGGTTGATGCGTTCCGCAGGACTCCCATTTCTTCAAGACCATACAAGAATATAGTGTGTGACTAGAGGTAAGAAAAATAGTTGTTAGCATTTATGAACAAACATATCCAATAATATACCAAATATATAATATTATTGGATATGTTCGGTCATAAATTCTAAAAGCTATTTTTCTAATGTCTAGTCACACACTGTATATGCTTGTTTGGTCCTGAAGAAGCGGGAGTCCCACTAAACACGTCAACCAGATCAAGCCTATTTAGAATATACATACCCATGTGACCTCATAGTTTGTATTTTATATTTTTATATTGCAAATTGCGTGTTTTCATGCCAGTAGGCATCTTTTTATCATTGTATAAACTGTAATAAATACCTTTTTTTATGCTGTATTGTATGTCTGTGTTGTTTTTTCCCTTTACATTTTGGGATGATGCCAATGAGAACATAATTTGTTACAACGGTTTCATTCTCAGCCCACACCTTCCACTTACCTTGACATATGTTTCTTTTTTCTGGTATATATGTGGCAACTTAATATGGGGTAGGGGTAGCATGTAATAAGCAGATCTTGAATTTAAGTCTCGGTCAGTTACTACTAATCAGATGACTTATGTGTAAAGGATACTTTTTCATTATGAAGCTCCTAAAAAAAGGGATCACAATATAAGAATACAGTAACTAATAATAAAATAGCAGGACAGTAAATAATAACTAGAAAAATTGGATGTATATTATTCATATGTACACAGTGGGAGAACACTCATAGTTAATAATGGTACAGTGCTATTGTTTTGCCCAATATGAATTAACCCCATGCTATTGCCAATGCCAAGTTTTCTCTGATTAACACACATCCTTGTGGTTTGGAAGTTCACATAAACAGGATGTAATCTGCATCACTCAACTTATCACTTGTCAGTAATTTTTTGCTGAATAATGACACGTCCATGTGTCAAGAAACACGCAGTACAGAAAATATTTGCCTATGCACGTTTTCCTAGTTTAAGCAACTATTCCTGAATAATGCAGTGTAAACTCTGAGAACATACATTATCTCTACAATATGTACGTCTTTGCCCCCCTCCCCCATTCAAACCCGAGTGTTCTTTCGCATGTTTCCTGAATCGTGACAACACTTAACATGAGGAATCCAATTATTTTCAATCATGCCCATTCATACCTCAGCATTGTGTCACTTGTTGCGCAAAGATGTACACAACCTTTTTTTCGGGCAGAATCACACAATTTTCGGCATCATAAATTTGAATGGGAGAGCCTGAAAACGCATGACACAAGTGTTTTAGCTTGTTTTTCATGTATGTTCACACCTATAAACTATTCTAACAGGCACAAGGAAGACAACATATGATACTGCTTTCAATTGAACAAAATAAAAATGCCTGAAGCTTGAAAACACATGAAAAACAAATGTAATATGCTTCATAAAAGTATGTTCACATGAGCAAAAATTGACTAATTACCCTCATGTGCAAGTGTGAATAGAGACTTTTGGTCAAAGCAATTATCTTGTTTTTGACTTGCTTTATTCCGGCACGTTGAATGATGACCAATAAGTTATATCTTGGCTATTTTATATATCCTTACATTGGTCTAGCTTGGTCGATGTATATACCATACCTGGCCAATGCACCTGGAAGCTGAAAATCACATGGGTGCCATTCAGAGAATGCTTTGCATTTTCTGAATAAATGCAAAGCATTTTCTAATTGAATGAGGAAGAGATCGTAACATCACCACCCTGCCTCTCCACCTCTTGGTGGACGTCACCCCCATGAGGTGGGACCATGACTTCCTGCTTAAGTAACGATGGGCATCTTTTAGTCAGAAACTGAGGTGGTGGCTACTGAAAAAGAGGACACAGCAATACAACAGCAAGGATTTGGTAAGTATTAGTAGTAATTCCCCATCTCACTCCCCATCCCTCTCCCTCCTATCCCCTTCTCTCTTTTCTATCCCTCCTCCTTCTCTTTCTCTCTGCTCCCCCCCTCTATCCCTCCTCTTCTCTATCCCTAATGACATCACGGAGCTGGTAGATGTTAGAGACCTGAGCACTCCTCCACCTTCCATTTGAGGATGCCCCACAAATGTTCAATTGGATTTAGGTCTGGAGACATGCTTAGCCAGTCCATCACCTTTACCCTCAGCTTCTTAAGCAAGGCAGTGATTGTCTTGTTGGTGTGTTTGGGTTCGTTATCATGTTGGAATATTGCCCTGTGGCCCAGTCTCTGAAGAGAGGGGACAATGCTCTGCTTCAGTATGTCACAGTACATGTTGACATTCATGGTTCCCTCAATAAATTGTAGCTCCCCAGTGCCGGCAGCCCCAGACTATGACACTCCAACCACCATGCTTGACTGTAGGCAAGACACACTTGTCTTTGTACTCCTCACCCAGCGGTGGCTGGTCCATAATGGGCGCTTGGGCACCGCCTCCCCACCACTAACAAGTAGGAAAAAATAAAAAGTTAGCCGGCCCCCCTGCAGGAGGCACCGGTATATTGACTTTTCTTTTTTTTCCCTCGGCTCCTTGCTGTCAGCTGAAAAATGTGAGGGGTGTACTCACTTTTGTGAGATACTGTATATATATTTTTTCACTTTAGCACTTTTTTCACGTTAGCACTTTTTTGGACTTTATTTTAATGTGCTGTCCATTTATAACACAGTATTCACATTTCATTTGTGTTTATTTACTTCTGGCGCTACACATTTTTCTTAAAATTCTTTGAATCGAGATAAGTCTAAGCAGAGCTGGGGAAATTCTGTAGCAAAGAAGGTTTTCTACCTTAATGCATATATAGCACTGTCCCTGTAGGGCTTGCTCTGTGTTGCCTTCTTAGCCCCCCTCTGATTACCTGCAGCCGGTTGCTAGGGGTTTTCACTTATCCCCCCTTACTCCCGCTTGCTCATTACTCAGTGATCAGTCCAGGGTATTTGGTTTTGTATATTTATTTTGGAACTTGGATGGGAGAAGGGATTAGTAGGATACTCCAGCCTGAATTATTCACAGTAGATAAGTGTAGTGGGTACCCCACCCTCTTGGGAGCTTACCAGGGATGGGGAGAGCATACATCACTTCTCAGGGGTGAATCCATGGCTACAATGGGGAGTTTTAGAATAGAAACTTTAGGTATTTTTCAATGCTTTAATAAGAAACTTGAAAAGCAGTGAAGGAAAGAGGGTTAAGGCAGGTTTCAGATACCTTGTTGCAGATCACTTACAGACTTTTTAAATCCAGAGTTAGAGCAGACTCTCTTTAGAGCAAATCTTGTATACTCGGAGAGGCCTCTCACACAGACCTAGCAGCTGGCAGGATTTCTGGACAAGTCTCTCGCACAGATTTCCAGCCAATAGAACTTCTGGACAGATCCCTCACACAGACCTAGCAGCCAGAGCACACTTGAATGGACCCCTCTCACAGGCTTAGCATTCAAGAGATAGCACAGTTTAGATTTGCAGAATGAACAATCCTGAATATACTCCTCTCTCAGGCTTTAACATTCAGGAGTTAGTTAGCACAATTTAACTTGTAGAATGAACACTCCTGGATAAACCCCTCTCACAGGTTTTAGGAACTAGTTAACGCTGTCTTGATTATAGGACAGGATTACAGTACCAGATCCTTTAAGCCAGTGATACTGCAATGGAGTGGATTGGTAGAAGTTGATTCAGCTTCATAGTGTCAGAACCTTTAAGCCATCTGACATACTGTAAAGGCAGCTTTAGTTGCAGGTGTATCCTTCAAGCAAGTCACCAAGCCCTTCTGAGAGACCAGCCTTCATCCTGGCTCTCTCAAGCAAGGGTCCTCCCTCGGATCTTCTCAGCTTGGCTCGGCTTCTCCCACACAGACAAGACAGCCTCTGGATCACTGCAGGTGAAGTAGGCCCCAGACAGGCTTCTGGGCCTACTCGCAGAGCTCACATCAACACATTCTCAGGCCTGGAGGCCCGAGGGAAGAGACAGAGCACATGCCCACCTACTGGCAACAGTGAGAAATGCCCAACCTTACCGAAATTAGGGCAAAGCCAGCTAAACTATATACAATCAATCTGAACTGATTACAGCTCAGCCAAAAGCTAAATTTACATTATAGCCCAACTTTAGTAACAGGGGGCTACATAAGGACAACTCTCACTTGGCCTCCCTGGATTATTTGTTGAACAGACACACTGCTTTAACCATACTGCCACATATATGGACGAATTAAGTCTTATTGCTCTCTCTAGCAGCAGACTTGATGCAATACATTATCTTCAGGATGCTCTCTAGCATCCCCTTGGCTGACACCCATCCATTGACTCTTCTAGCTGAAAGGGGGTGGCCCTAACAGGACAGGCCCCAAAGACAGATCTGCACTCACAGTAGGCAGATTCAGATCCTTGCTGGTGTCTCCTTTCCAGTCGGCTCTGCAGGACCTCTGGGATCAGCTTCACTGATTCTCCAACTCTAGGCCCTTGGGTCAACCACCTAAGGCCACACGACAGCCACCACCACCCCTTCCTCCTGGACCCTTCTCCCCGACTCGGCTAACTCTGAGCACATGTGCCCTGGGCTTTTATACAGTATCCCAACATGCAATACAGCACTTTTCCTCTGCCAATAGCAAGGACTGTAAACAAAGCCTGTGCACTCACTTACCAGGTCCCCTCCCACTGTTCAATATGCCTCCCTATTGGACCAGCGTAGGACAGTGGGACAAGCTGAGCTGCACCTGAGCTCAACAAGCAGACCTAACCAATAAATGCTGCTTCCTGGTAGGCAGAGAGCACTCTAAGTTTTATCTGACCATCTTCCTGGTAAGTAGAAAGACCAAAAACTATACTCTCTCTTCTAGCACCTACCTAGGAGTGTGTTACACATAGAATGCATTAAGGTAAAAAAACTTTAGCCTTTACAGCCACTTTAAGCTGGCCATAGATGGATCCAAATTCAGCCAGTTCAGCATGGTCCGCCTATGGCCATTTCAGCTTGAGTGATGGCAATGTTGAAAAACTTTTGTCAATCATCAGCTGCATTGCTGATTATTGTATTTTGACAGTGGGGAGGATTTCTTCCTCGACGTCGTCTGCGTAGATGGAGGAATCCGTTTGTTTCTTTTTCATTTGGACCGCAACTTGATTCCTGACTCCTGCATTGCATATATGCTCAATATGTTCTTCCTTAAGGTAAGCTCAGTCAGGCAAAACAATATATTTTTGTGTGCAAAAAAGCATATGTAAATGAAGGTTTTTATTTATTTATTTTTTTAAATGATCCTTTGTCCTGAGGTTTATGTGTGTCTGTGTCACTTGTGGCATAGTAATTAGGAGTATTTTATGGGTGCAAGGACTGTGGCACATGTGTATACAGGGACTAGGCTCTGATTCTGTTTCATCATCCCCCTTTAAGCCACTCCCACTGTTAGTCTGGGCATATTTTCTGCTCAGTCCTAAAGTTCCTCAGGTGTTTCATAGTTTTAGTCATACTCACAAATTGTCACACTGTGAAATTTCCATGTTTCGTCAGTAAAAAAAAAAAAAAAATTGTGGGGGGTTGGCAGCCCTGTCAGGAAGGAGCTGAGCGGGATCCGAATGGCAGCACAACGCAATTAACTCCACAACCACCTGGCAGCATCATCACTTCACTGTGTAACTAGTGGGCACTATTTAAAGCCACAAAAGCTACTGAAGGCAACACCCAATTTTTGCCATGGCGCGCTGCTCGCATTGCAATATTTTCTCTGGCAGTAGGGCTTAAATTATGATCTTGCACACAGGCCACCACTTTCACAAAACACCCCTGGAGGAAGAGCTCCCTACAGTAGCTGGGTCTCCTGGAAAAGATGTATACTTTTAGGCCCTGACTTGCCCGCCTGCATGCTGGCTCTGATAATCTAGGCTTGCCCATCTGGCTGCATATCACTTGTTCAGCTCACTCTGCCTCATCAGGTGTGGCCTTTCTGAGCTGCTGAGGGAGGAAAGCTGAGAAAGTAATACTCTCTGTGTAAACATGTTAGCCAATGTTTGTTCAGTAAGTTAGCGGCTGGCCCAGGCTGGGGAAATGGTTAAGTTATGTGTGTTTAGGTCTCAGGCTTTTTGGTCTCAGCCAGGTCACCTGTGCTATAAAAAAGGAGAAGGTAGAGGTCCAGGGTCCTTGATTGGTTCTGTTCCCTCTCTCGGTTCATGGTATCAGGACTGTTGCACCTTGCAGTCTGCTGAAGGCACCAGGATTTTCAGTGGACATCTAAGTCATCGAGAATACCAGCATGGACTATCACCTCATGGAGGTATGCCTGGGCAGCCACACAACTATAGTTAGGGTTAGGAATTGAACTTGTTCATATTGGACTGTAAGGTCAAAGTTTCACCAGTAAAGTTATTAATTGTTCTAAGCCTGGTCTGAAGTTATTCAAAGTGGTGCATGTGGGTTCTGGCGTATCTAGAGAACCAGGGTCTGTAAAGCACAAGGGGGTATGAAGTAACACCACCACAAAAAGGGGTTAATGGGACAAGACAAAGAAAAGGAGTGTAGTTGCTAAAAGTAATGAAGCACAAGTTCAAAATACCAAGCAACCAGTCGTTAGGTGTGGTACCTGGTAAGGTGACAGGTCTTCCAAGTTGTGAGGGGGGCCGTAGTCTGGCTCCTCCTCTAACAGTTGGTACTCAATAGCAACTGGAACTGAACCCACGTTACAGATATCTATGGCCTGGTCAAGAGGTACGGAAAGGATTACAGTAATGAGCATACACGAGGTCTGCACTATGTGCTCGGTGGGACCCCATTCTGTTACTGGGAGTGAGGTAACAGAAGTACACTCCCAGATAGCTTGTACACTTGCAGAGCATTTAAAGCACAAGTTCTAGTTGACACTTTTCCAATTTGTAGCAAATGTACGTGGCAAGTCTCTAGCAAGAGCAAAGTTGCAGTGGTGAGTCTACAGCAAGAGATCTGCAAGTCTACAGCATGAAAATTCAGCCACAGTGACCGCTGTGGTGGGATGACTATTGCACAACATAACTGGACCAGAACTTGCAGCCGACTTGCAGAATATTTGTATCTGGAGTCATGCAATGCGGACTTGCTGCAATTGTGCAACACATTTGTGAAGCCTGGCAAGTCTAGCAATAGCTTAGCAAGTCATTTTCAAACTTGAAGCACAATTGCTTGCTGTCTGGGCTGGAGTGGTGGAATGGGCACAGGCTCAGCATATCCTTCTTAATGCCACATCTACAAAGCTACAGTGTATAGTGACATGGGACAAGACACTTTTCAGAGGAACTCTGTATTGTGCTTCACACAGTGTGAAAGTTCATCTCTAAGTCGGGGGACTGCCTTAATGTTAGATTCTTCGCCTGACCACAGTCTCCACTTAGTCCCAGGCCTGATCTCCCCATGAAAGCTACCACCACGTGGAGGGCAAAGTAGTCCCCGCTCACACCTGGACATGCCTGGGAACCCAGGGAATTGTGGGTAATGGAGTTAAAAGGGCCCGTATCTGAGCATAGTGAGTAAATGGGCATTCGGCTATACTTACATTCACAGATACATGTCTGAGGTGACCTACAACGTGAAAACTATGCAATTGAAGTGGCAGAGTGCATATACATTGTACCTTAATGCCAAATATTGACACATGCTCAGTTCAGAGGACAGGGTAGGGATATGCTTTAGTGTTACTTAAAGCCTGGGCCGCCAATAGGGGGGTACCACCGGTCCTCCTGTAGGGGGCCCAGACAGCAGGAGGACTGGTGTTGCAAAAAATGAACAATGATAAAACTGAGCCTCTCTGCAGCAACTGAAAGCTGTTTTTTTCCCCTTCTCCCTCCCACCGGCTTTCAGCTGCTGGGTGAGAGACACACATGGCCGGATTTAGGGGGACACGTTTTCAGTTCTGCCCCCCAGGCCATCCCTCCCTTGGATCAAAGTTTTGTGCTGGGAGGGGGGATTTGAGTTGGGGGATTATGTGTATTATTGTTTGGGGAGAATTTTGGCTTGCAGAAGGAAGTACTTATAGTAAAAAATACTTACTTAGTATTTTTTATTTTTTTTTGTATTTTTTGTTATTCTTCTTTTGCGCCAAAACACCAAGACAAATTCCTAATCCGTGAACCTTGTTTACAGATCATGGCAATAAACCTTTTTTGATTCTGATTCTGAAGAAATTTGTGTGTGTCCACTAATAATGATTTTCATGTTTTTTTTTTTGTGAAAATATAATTTTAATATTTTTGCCCAAGGGGGGGGGCTGTCAGGTAGGCTGTATGGAGCCCCGTGATTTCTAAAAGTGGCCCTGCTTATAGTCATCAAGTGACCCCAGAAGTCCTTGTAAACCTGTGGTTACAATTAACACCTAAAGAAGCTCATTTATATCAGCTTCTCCTAAAGTACAGTATGTACACATCCTAGATTCTAAAGTAAAGTGTGTAATTTCAATTCCTGTTAGGGGATGATTTTTTTCTGTCAGCAGCATACCTCAATGACCAGTAAGAGTTTCCACTTCTGTAAACAGAATGTATAATTTAATATCTACTCACTGAAACAATAAACCATATACTGTATTTGGATAAATAGTTTTTAGAGTATGTGGAATTAGTAAGCTGCCTGACAATAGGAAATATATATAGCTAGACCAATTTCACGAGGTGTGAACCAGGAAAAGAAAGTTACTTTGAATACCATGCATACCAGCACTAATTTCTGCATTGTTTAGTCTATTTATCACAAGTTGATTAAGATAGATCAAGATCTCTGTAGATTATTCTCACGTTTTCTTTTTTTTTTTAATATAAAGTATTGGTTAGCAACTCATCTTAGCAAATGAGTCTTCAAAGAGGATGAATATGAAAATATACTATATTCTCAAAAGTATTGGGATGCCTTTACACGCACATGAAATTTAATGGCATCCCAGTCTTTGTCCATAGGGTTCAATATTGAGTTGGCCCACCCTTTGCAGCTATAACAGCTTCAACTCTTCTGGGAAGGCTGTCCACAAGGTTTAGGAGTGTGTCTATGGGAATGTTTGCTCATTCTTCCAGAAGCGCATTTGTGAGGTCAGGCACTGATGATGAACGAGAAGGCCTGGCTCGCAGTCTCCGTTCGAATGCATCCCAAATGTATTCTATTGGGTTTGTAGTTAGGACTATGTGCAGGCCAGTCAGGTTCCTCCACCCCAAACTCACTCATCCATGTCTTTATGGACCTTGCTTTGTGCACTGGTCCGCAGTCATGTTGGGTCATGTTGGAACAAGAATGGGCCATCCCTAAACTGTTCCTACAAGTTGAGAGCATGAAAATGTCTAAAATGTCTTGGTATGCTGAAACCTTAAGAGTTCCCTTCACTGGAACTAAGAAGCCAAGCCCAGCCCCTGAAAAACAACCCCACACCATAATCTCCCCTCCACCAAATGATTCGGACCAGTGCACAAAGCAAGGTCCATAAAGACATGGATGAGTGAGTTTGGGGTGGAGGAACTTGACTGGCCTGCACAGAGTCCTGACCTCAACCTGATAGAACACCTTTGGGATGAATTAGAAGGGAGACTGCAAGGCAGGCCTTCTCATCCAACATCAGTGCCTGGCCTCACAAATGCGCTTCTGGAAGAATGGTCAAACATTCCCATAGACACACTCCTAAACTTTGTGTACAGCCTTCCCAGAAGAGTTGAAGGTGTTATAGCTGCAAAGGGTGGGCCAACTCAATATTGAACCCTACGGACCATGACTAGGATGCCATTAAAGTTTGTGTTTGTGTAAAGGCAGATGTCCCAATGCTTTTGGTAATATAGTGTATGAAGATCAGCTTCTAAAATGTCACACCAGCCAAACCTGTGTACAGTATGGAAGCCAAGCAGATTTTCATCAGAAAAATTAGTTCTATTTGGTTGGCATGGGCTTTTTTGCTCTGCAGTTTGCTTTACTGTTTTTTAAAAACTTTATTCAAAGTAAACCTGTCACAAACATGGACAATGTAAAGTCATCCTCTGATCAAAACAAGAGCAAGCAAGGTTATCAACACTGAAAACTGCATGTAAAAATGATCAGTAGATACAGATCTCCATATTTATATGCAAATCTTGATTTATCCTTTAAAGTCAACCTTGGCCAAACCCCCTTCCACCTGCAAGCCTCCTTATTAATCATTGAAGACACCATCACCACATTAAAGAACAGAGATTTGGGGATGTAGCTTGCTGTATTTCGAAGGATAAGCTCATCTTTGGGAACAAGTTACATGTTCCACCTGTTCTTAGGGTGCAACATGTTACATGTTTCTACTGCTGCAGCCTCTCCCTGACCTGCCGCCTCTAGTGACAGTGAGCTTGGGATCCTTTCCCCGAATTCGCTGTCACAATTTTTTTTTTTAAATGCTACCTTTTGGGCCTTCAACCACGTCACTCTGTTCTGTGAATGGAAGAGCTACAAGTATTGACAGCCTTTGCAGCTTTGGCTTGCAGTTCTCAGTGAACTACCAGGGCTCTGTTGAGCACTCTTGGGAGTTCATTGTTTCTTCCTGTCATTATTTAACTGCCTGCTTGTACGAGGTGACCACTGACAGTCTGCAGGAGTCCTACATTACACCCCTGATCTGCTGATCGCTGGTTCTATGATTTACATCTTCCTAGCAAAAAAAAAAAAAAAGAATGCACATTTTTTACCTGCAAAACGATGTGCATTTATTATTTTTTTTACAAAGGTGAACTTATCCTTTAAATGTGTCATAAATAGAATATGAGTTCAATGAAATATGTTTTACCTTTGGTAACAGGAAATAAAGTGAATTAATATTGCTTGTTGTCTTGTTGGATACCTTAAAATCTAACTCCAGGCTCCAAGCAGAATAGTAACATCAAATATGGAAGTATTGTGTGTTCAGTGACGTATGAACCAATGTGAACCAATCATTTGAATAGGCCTGCAGTCTTGAGTTAACACCTATGAATCTCTGCACAGTGTGAGCAGGACAAAGTGTGGGACAGTGGCTCCGCCCATGGCCAGGTGACCTGGGGGTTAAGTGGGCGTGGTTCCACTGCGGGCTCACACATTTTGTCCTGCTCACACAGCAGGTCATTAGCATGATATTGATGGGGCCCGCCCCCTACCTGAGATAAGGGCGGCTCGGGATGGCCGGCTCACCACTTCACATGGTTCATGCACACCAGAGGGTTCCTTTGTACAGCAGCTCTTCAAGGTTATACAATACAGGTATCTTAGCCCTTTTCACTCACCTATTCCCACTCACATGGTTATCATCCCCCATTGATATCTACTGATTCAGCACTATTTTCTTGGTGCACACATTTGTTTGTATGCTTATCTATTTGTTTTATGCTTCATTGCTGTGGTTAATTGATTCCTTCACAGCAATTTTCCTTGGATGTAGTCCCCTATGGAAACTTTCACATAGTCTTACTTACTCATTCACTTCACGTACATTCCTAATTCAGGCCACTTCAATATAAGTCATGCACTCAATCTTCACATTCTTACTCATTTCCAGTCTAGTGTGGCTTTCACAGTGCACACTGAACACACTGATGATTCTTTTGGTGATCTGGCCTTCCCTGGCAGCTCCCTATGGTTTGGATGGGGTCCCCATCTCAGCCCCATGCCTGACTTCTCATCTCTGGCTCCCGCCATCTCCTGTTTGCGGGCTATCCATTTGTGTGAAGCTGTTTCGTAAGTTACTATTTCTTTTTGAGATCATACTATTCCCATCAGAGGTTCCAGATATTTACAGACTCATTATGTATTTTTCAGAATGTCCTTATTGCATCATACTAAGGTAAAGGTGTAAGGTAAAGTGTACAGGCTTGGAAAAATCAATTTGTAAATGGATAGAAAACTGGCTAAAAGACCGAATTCAGAGAGTAGTGGTTAATGATTCTTATTCTGAATGGTCTAAGGTTATCAGTGGTGTACCCCAAGGTTCAGTGTTGGGACCCTTACTTTTCAATATATTTATAAATGATATAGGGTCTGGGATTAAAAGTACAATTTCAGTGTTTGCAGATGACACCAAGCTATGCAGTGGAATAACTTCCTTGCAGGATGTCTCCAACTTACAAGCCGACCTCAATGCACTGTCTAACTGGGCGACTATGTGGCAAATGAGGTTTAATGTTGATAAATGTAAAGTTATGCACTTGGGGGCTAAGAATATGCATGCATCATACATACTAGGGGGAGTACAACTGGGGGAATCCATAGTGGAGAAGGACCTGGGGGTTTTGGTAGATCATAAGCTTAATAATGGCATGCAATGCCAAGCTGCGGTTTCCAAAGCAAGCAAA
>BLSH010446313.1:8806-23817 GCA_018402905.1 Glandirana rugosa
GATGGAAGATTGGTGCGTTAGTAGGGATGCGTATTGATCCGAGTATCGAAACACAGTCCAAGGAGTCCAAAGCCTGTGAAACTTTTCTGATGTCTCATTGGCAATGGTGGCAGTTTCTTCTAGATTATAGATCAAGTCAGTTTCACAAAGCCATTCCTTCAGAGTGAGAGTATGTGTTGATTTCCAATGTCTTGGGATGAGTAGCTTTGCTGCATTAAGCAAATGTCTGGTAAGGGATCGCTTGTATCTTTTCAGTGGACCTGGGGTAATGTGGAGTAGGCAGCATGATGGTGTTAAAGTTAAGTTAGTGTCGGTGATGAGATTGTGGACTTTACAGTATCCCAATAGGAGGTAATAGCAGGGCATTCCCACCAGATGTGGATCAGTGATCCCCTGGCATGGTTGCATCGCCAGCAGATATCTGAGGCTGAGGGGTACCATTTTCTAAGCTTGGTGGGAGTCGCGTACCTGTGTGATAATAGTTTGTAGGACATTTCTTGCAACCTAGTACTGATTGAACATTTGTGGGCAAAAATGTTAGCCCTCATCCATTGCTCATCAGTGTATTTTATTTGAAGGGATTGTTCCCAATAAAGTCGGGCCTTAGAGGGTTTTGTATCGTTGGCTTCTGATAACCAGCTATACAATATGGAACTGGTTTTGTTAATGGGTTCCACTGTTAGGCAAATAGTTTTGAATGGGGAGAGGGGCCTATAAAGATTGTTTTTGTCTAGGGATGAGAGAAAGTTGTATATCTGTCTATAGGTCCAGAAGGGTAGATGTTCTTGTAAGTTCAGTTGTGTGGTGATGGTGTCCCAAGAGAGGATTTTGTTATCCCTTATGCAGTAGATGGATAAAAGGGGGGTCATCTGGTCTTTGGGTGGTATGTACCCTTTAGCTAGACCTGGTGGGAAGTCGGGGTTTGAGGCAATGGGTGTTAACGGGCCCTGTGAGGAAGAGATGTGCAGTTCTTTGGTTATTGTATGGAAGACCGACAGGGTTGCACCTCCTATTGGGTTTGATTTAATCTCTGCAGGGAGGTTATTCCACTGAGTCCATGGAAGGAATCTTATTGGTAGTGGTGAAAGTGTATTTTCTAGGGCCACCCATTCCTTGTTTCAAACAGCATTTCTACACAATTCATAGGATTAACACCTTAGGTTCCACAGTGAGTATAACAGGCATGCTTTACTGCATATACAGACTGATTTTACTGTTGTGGGGTGAGTAACACTTTAGCACTGGCAGTGGTGATTAAAATGATCAGCTTTTATTTATTCATGCAAAACCTTTATCCTAAAAGGAGAAAAAACTGTATGCTGTAACTGAATATAAAGTGTGAGCTAGAGTTTGACTTCATTGTATTATTGGTTCTACATTTGCTAACACATTTAACACTCCACTCACCCCACAGACTGACATTGTGGCTGTCTGCTGTGACTCCTCTTCTCATTCCTCCAGAGTTGCGTCTCACTAATACAGTAGGTGTGCTACTGGTCAGATCACCAGGTGAAAACAGAGGGGAAAAGCCAAAGAAAACAAAACTGATGCAGCTACTACATCTAATGATCTGTAAGCTGATATATATTACATTTTTGGTTTTGGGTTTAATAATGCTTTAAGTTGGTCCCATGGGACTGTGTAAGTATTGTAGTGCATGTGGAACTTAATATAATGTTCCTTATGCTGACACCCCTTCCTTTTAACAGTGCTCTTTTTTGTTGTTTAGGGATTTTGTTAAATTCTGTTCTTGTATATTATGAATATTTAAACCATATGATGTTGTCTAATTTATTACTTGTTAAAAAAGGCTTCTGTGGCAATTTTGTTCCATGTCTTAACAACTGTGTGGTTATTACGGTGATATTGTGTAAGGGCTGGAATGATTATTATCTAGTCTTGCACTTTCCTCAGTTTTAGCATCTTGGGGATGAGTGTTTTTGTGAAAAAAATATTTCTGTTTGTATTTTTGGGTCATCTGAATTAAGTGTTTTCTATTAAAACTTTTTCCAATTCTTTTATTTCCTATTGTTTATGTTTTGAGGGGTCTCTGAAGCAGATTTGCCTTTACTCTAAGACATATTGCACATTATTGATTTTGCCTCTGAGAAACAGTTTATGATTCTGGCTGTCAGTACAGCTATGAGTCTATTTCCATAAACACATTTCTGTTTCTGTTTGTGACAGTATGGTTCTGATTTTGCCTCTGTGAATCTGTTTCTTGTTGTGTGAGCATGGATTCTATTCTCTTCCAGAAGAACCTGTTCCTCGTTTCATCAGTATGGTTCTCATCACTCTGTGAACTTTTTTTCATTGCATTAGCATAGTTCTGATGTCTATAATCTTGTTGATGATTCTGACCTGTACCAGTATCGTTGATTAGTTATTGTTTCTTAGATTTGTATTTCTGTGGTAACCCTAGTTTTTCAATACAGTGTACCAAGTTACTACAGCCTTTTTATTATTTTCCACATGCACATATAATGAAATAAGTTTGAAATTCCAGTTTAATTTAGTGAGATTTTTGCTAGGTGAGGCAAATTTAGTCAGGCCTGACTTGTTTTGATTCTGGGCTGGGAGTGGCTCAGGTAGGACTGGGTGATTCACAGATGGTGTCATCAGAACCTCCCACTTCTTTCCAGAGGCTTCTGGAGTGTTCTGGAAAGAGAGGTGGGAGGGGAGGTGTAGCCGTTTAGGGTGTTCTAAGGAGCCCAGACCAATCCCCAACCTGAATTGACAAGGGTCAGGCCTCCTTAAATACCCATGTGAGGAAAAAGAGGACAGTGTGATCATGTGAACCACAACAACCAGCCACCCCTAAGGGGGCTATTGGCTACATAAAAAAACAACAGCACTTGTTAAAAAATGCAACTTTCACCCTCTTCATGGTACTGCCCCCCACAGTCTCACTGCTGGTACAACGCCAGTCTTCTGCCAAGCATCATTCAACCCACTTCCTGGGAGCCAAGGGTTTCGTGGACATGCCCTTGAGGGTGTATCACTGGCCTGGGCTCACAGGCAAGTATTGCTGAAAACAGTATTGATGTCACTATGGGCCTAATTCACTAAAAATAAGGAGAAAATGTAGTCACACTACATCTAGTTACTCCCAATTAAGCCAATTAAGCCAATTAAAGAGGTTGTAAAACTCCATCTAACATTTGTACCTATAGGTAAGCCTAGAATAAGGCTTACCTATAGGTACTTTAAATATCTCCTAAACGTGCGCAGTCTAGGAGATGTTTACTGGATACTGCAAGGGTGCCATTTTTTCCGAGCTCCGTGCCACGACCGGCGGCTCCCACGCTCATGCGCGGGAGTGACATCACGCGGTTTCGGCCAGTTACACAGCTGGAGTCCGCAGCCCCCCGGAAAGAAGACAGGCGAATATGGTTTTGACCTGCAGCGGGGATGGCGCGGGCTTCGTTTGCAGGTAAGTGTCACATAATGTGCTAGTATGCGATGCATACTAGCCCAATATGCCTTTACTTTGCAGGGAAGGGGAAAAGAAGAAAAACTCTGATGGGGTTACTTCCTCTTTAAGACCTCAACTAGGTGAACATTCGAACGGAAAAGTGAGTAAGTGAGCATTAGTAAATTCCAATTCGGTATAGTCGCAATTATATAACTGGCAATTGCCAATGAGTTTCCTATATGGAACTGCACTGCAGTATTTAACTATGATCATGTGTGTACATGTATGCCAATAAACCATTCTTATATGGGGTGTACTCTACCTTGTGTGTGGCTATTTATTTATATTATAATTATTGTACATAGTTTGTTTTCTTCTTTTGCTAACGAATGCTGTTCTGAATGATCATTATAGAGTAATGTCTGCTATTCCATGAGGTTACATGTATTTATCATTTATAGTTACATATTTGTTATATGTTAATTTTTTTCATGTTACATTTCTTTTTTTAGGAGACTATAGAGTTCTAATTATCTATGTTCATTCTTTAATCATACTAAACGATTATGCAACTCTAATCCTACTCAGCACATGGGCCTAGTGGTTTGCACTCATGAACAAAAAGCACTTAGGTTATGAGTTCAGATGCCAACCATGCTAACACCCTGCATGTTCACTAGTGTGTGATTATTTTATATAGTGTGTGATTATTTTATTTCCACACAATAATATTTGAATTTCTATCCATGGTCTGAGTCTTTCTAGGTAGGAGTGCTACCCACTAAGCCATTGAGATGAGCACAATTATGCTTAGAATATACAGTAGTACAATGATTAACCAATGAACATGAATCAAGAGAATCTATATTCTCCTAAAATACAAATGCAAGATCATTGCTAAATCATCAAAAATTAGCAGATGTGACTTGTTTTGCTTCTTTTGCTGATATTTATATTATTATCATTGATGTAAGAGTTTCGTTTTTTTTACGAAAATGTTGAGTTCTATTTACTGTATATATGTTCATTCTGTAATCATGGTACTTCTTTATATTCTATTTTACTCAGCACAGTGGCTTAAAGTGGATGTAAACCAGATTCAAGAAATTTGAGCTGGGCACATATGCCTGAAGTGTTTTCTTAACTCTCTTCATAGCACTAAGTCCTGTGGCTTTCTTCTGCTCCATTCTTCTGTTATCAGCATAGTAACTTCTGACAAGTTCTCTGACACATGTGATAAAACCAGCCTGAATTTTGTGTCGGAAGGTTGCTATAAATAGATTAGCAGACAGCTAAACTATTCGCAGAAGAGCTCTGACAGTGTGGAATGTTGAATGGGGTGTGTGCCTTTTCAATTAGTTGTCTTGGCTGTATGCCCAATCTTCAACAGTTAGTGCTGAACGGGAAGAGAAAATCCCTAATGTAATGTGAACTTTCTAAAGCATATATATAAAGTTGAAGACAGCAGATATACATAAAAAACTTATATAGGGAGATTTTGTTCATCCCTGTGTATCATCTGAGGCTGTTCACTTCACTGGGTATATGTGAGGGTTTACATCCACTTTAATCTTTATCATTCTTAGCTAGCCGCACTTAAGTCATGAGTTCATATCCCACCCATGCTACCACCTCCCTAGCATTGCAATGGCAAATGCATATGTGCTTTGGCGAACGCATAAGTGCCATCACGCTGATGGCAAATATGCTTTCGCCTATGCACATATCCATTCACCACTGAAACTTTAGGGAGGTGGTAGATAGCATAGGTGGGATTTGAATCCATACCCTGACTGTTGCTAGATCAGTTGATCAGATTTCTACCTAGAATATATCATAGTACCATGATTAACCACTTCAGCCCCGGAAGGATTTCCCCCTTTAGGACCAGAGCCCCTTTTGCGATCGATTTAACTGAAAATTGCGCGGTCGTGCGATGTTGTACCCAAACGAAATTTGCGTCCTTTTTTTCCCACAAATAGAGCTTTCTTTTGGTGGTATTTGATCACCGCTGCGTCATTTCTGATCGCCGCTATAAACAAAAGAAGAGCGACAATTTTGCAAAAAAACCCAAATTTCTTACTTTTTACTAAAATACAAATCCAAAAAAAAAATAAAAAAACATTTTTTTCATCGGTTTTGGCCGATTTATATTCTTCCTCATATTTGTGATAGAAAAAATCGCAATCGGCGTTTATCGATTGGTTTGCGCAAAAGTGGTCGCGTTTACGGATGATGAGAATTCATTTCTGGGGTTTTTATTTTTTTTTTATTTTTTACTAGTAATGGCGGCGATCTGCGATTTTTAGCGGTACTGCGATATTAGGGCGGACATGTCGGAACATTTTGACACTTTTTTTGGGACCATTGGCATTTATACAGCGATCAGTGCTATACAAATGCACTGATTACTGTGTAAATGCCATTGGCAGTGAAGGGGTTAACCTGCAGGGGGCGCTCTAAGGGTTAACTGTGTTCCCCGGGCGTGTTCTAACTGTGTGTGGGCTGCCCTAGCTGGGGAAGGGAAGTGATCACAGCTTGCATGTAGAGGAAGGCTGTGATCACAGCCCTTCCCCCCTCACAGAACGGAGGTCCGTGTTTACTTACACGGACCTCCGTTCTTTCACTCCGGGGGGCATCGCGGGTGGCCGGCGGAGATCGAATCCGCCACACCCGCTCCCTGGCCCTCCCCGGACACAGTGAGCGCGCGGGCGCGCCTCCGGCGGCGCGCGCGCTCACTGTGCACGATCTCGCAGCCGCCGTCAGATGACGGCATTTTGCGCAGAGGAGCCACTCTGTCGCCGTCAATTGCCGATCAGCGGTCGGCAAGCAGTTAAAGAAAAAACATATAGAACTAGTCAACATTGTAATAATATTCTACTTAGACATTAACAATTATTTATCATATAATAGAGGTCTAAGAGCCTGGTTTGGATTGGGGGACCCCCACACTGATTTTGTTTCCGATCAAATTTGTTTGTTGTTACACCCACTTGTAGCAGACAGCACAACTCCACTCCACAAAGCTATGTAGAGTTCCCTGGACACAATTAAGAGTTACCCCAACTTTCTTAATGTTACTAAAGTGGATTTGTATTTTGAAAATGTTGTTGCAAGGCAAACAAGGATTAGAAGTAGTTAGCAACTACAGTCAGGTCCATAAATATTGGGACATCAACACAATTCTAATCTTTTTGGCTCTATACACCACCACAATGGATTTGAAATGAAACAAACAAGATGTGCTTTAACTGCAGACTTTCAGCTTTAATTTGAAGGTATTTACATCCAAATCAGGTGAACGGTGAAGGAATTACAACAGTTTGTATATGTGCCTCCCACTTTTTAAGGGACCAAAAGTAATGGGACAGATTAACAATCATAAATCAAACTATCGCTTTTTAATACTTGTTTGCAAATTCTTTGCAGTCAATTACAGCCTGAAGTCTGGAATGCACAGACATCACCAGACGCTGGGTTTCATCCCTGGTGATGCTCTGCCAGGCCTCTACTACAACTGTCTTCAGTTCCTGCTTGTTCTTGGGGCATTTTCCCTTCAGTTTTGTCTTCAGCAAGTGAAATGCATGCTCAATCGGATTCAGGTCAGGTGATTGACTTGGCCATTGCATGACATTACACTTCTTACCCTTAAAAAACTCTTTGGTTGCTTTCGCAGTATGCTTCGGGTCATTGTCCATCTGCACTGTAAAGCGCCGTCCATTGAGTTCTGAAGCATTTGGCTGAATATGAGCAGATAATATTGCCCGAAACACTTCAGAATTCATCCTACTGCTTTTGTCAGCAGTCACATCATCAATAAATACAAGAGAACCAGTTCCATTGGCAGCCATACATGCCCATGCCATGACACTACCACCACCATGCATCACTGATGAGGTGGTATGCTTTGGACCATGAGCAGTTTCTTTCCTTCTCCATACTCTTCTCTTCCCATCACTCTGGTACAAGTTGATCTTGGTCTCATCTGTCCATAGGATGTTGTTCCAGAACCGTGAAGGCTTTTTAGATGTTGTTTGGCAAACTCTTCACCAGGGAAAGAATTCTTCGGTCATCCACCACAGTTGTTTTCCGTGGTCTTCCGGGTCTTTTGGTGTTGCTGAACTCACCGGTGCGTTCTTTCTTTTTAAGGATGTTCCAAACAGTTGATTTGGCCACACCTAATGGTGTTGCTATCTCTCTGATAAGTTTGTTTTGTCTTTTTCAGCCTAATGACTGACAGTGACAGCTCTTTGGATCTCACATTGAGAGTTGACAGCAACAGATTCCAAATGCAAATAGCACACCTGAAATTAACTCTGGACCTTTTATCTGCTCCTTGTAAATGGGATAATGAGGGAATAACACACACGTGGCCATGGAACAGCTGAGCAGCCAATTGTCCCATTACTTTTGGTCCCTTAAAAAATGGGAGGCACATATACAAACTGTTGTAATTCCTACTCCATTCACCTGATTTGGATGTAAATACCCTCAAATTAAAGCTGAAAGTTTGCAGTTAAAGCACATCTTGTTTGTTTCATTTCAAATCTATTGTGGTGGTGTATAGAGCCAAAAAGATTAGAATTGTGTCGATGTCCCAATATTTATGGACCTGACTGTAGTTCATTTTAGGTGGCTAAAGGTGGCCATACACTATGCAATCTGATTGTAAAGGCTCTGTACAATCTCCTTTAGATTTACCAAAACTATATAACGGGAGGACACCTCAGTTATCCGATCACTCTGTATCCAATCAGTTATGCCCTTGCACTACATAATTATCTGATATGCAGATTATGGCAGATCAGATTGTATAGTGTATGCTGAGCTTTACAGAACCCAGGATACGCTTCTCCTGCTTTCAATACTACAGCTCTATTCATACAGGCTGTTATCTGATCTCCCATTTCCTTTACTCTCCAAATTAACAGATATATGCAAGATTAATTTAAGACAAAAAAAGTCTGTATTTAGTGAGACCAGTGATCAATGATTAATTGTATTAGAAAACCGTGTTGCTAGCTGGGGTGGTTGGGATCCGCTGGAAGGAGGGAACGCAGCCACAGGTGTGTGCTATTGAGGTCAACTGATGAATGCCTTCCTGTGTCTTACTGGCTTCTATGTCTAATATCTACATACCTGCAAGAGAGGAAGCGTTGTACATGTACAAATGCAGGAAGTCTACTGTGCATAGAATCAGGAAGTGACGTGTGTTCTGAGGATCACTAAACACAAAATTCCAAACACTACATCCCCTAAACCCTGGGAATACCAAGACATCTCTCACACTTATCTTGCAAATCAGCAACATTTCCTCATGATAAAAAAAGTGACCTTACCATGTTAACTTGCTGACAATTCTGAGCAGCACTAACACTTGCAAGTGCATCCGAACATCCTTCTACACACATGAAGATGCATTTCCAGGCCATGTGCCAGCCCGGGCAACCAGTTGTGTGCCATTGTGAAAATTTGCTAACATCTTTTCACATGTGCTCAATAGGCTTATTTCGCTAAATAATTATTTCAAAAACAGTGTTTATGGGGTGGGCAACTAGTGATTAGAGAAAATGAATACTTAATTTCACATGTTCAATAGCTTACCTAGGCCATAGCAAAAATCATTGGAACCTGAAAATCAGCATCGGGGCTGTTAAAGGCGTGCTCTTTTAGTTTTGGATTTACACTTTTTTCTCTATTTAATGACTTGCATGTGTGCAGAATAAAAATATTTTGTAGCAAAGTAGATTTAATAGAGATTGGAAGGTGTGTTAACAATATATTCCACTTATAAAATATTTTATTAATCCTAAAAAAAAAAAAACAATTCAAAACTGATTCTACATTTTATTTGGACAATAGGAACACTATTTTGTACATTCATTTAGTTTGCCCAAAAAAATTGACTGACATTTAAAGCGGTAGTTAACTCAGCCCAAGAATCAAGATTAGTATTGCACTATACATAATTAACTATTTTAAAATGACTAATATAACATTGCTTACATTCCGAAATACCGTATTTTTAAACCGCTTCAGCATAGCATAAGACGTCGCCATTATGTCTATTGTCTTCCGCGTCTTTGCAATAATGTATTTCTGCCCTCAGTAAGCATGGATACCTATAATCATTAGCGTCGTGAACCAAGCTTCACTTTCGTTTTTCGATTATTATGGGAACACTATCTTTCTCCACATCCCCTGTGATGAGTCACATGGGCGCCTGTAAATGCCTTGCAATGCAGAAGCATTGCTATGAAGTATAGCGTTAGTTCAGGGCTGACGCCTTCACAAGGAGATGACGCAGCCCCGGCATAGACCCTGCCTTTTTGCGGCAGCCTTAGCTTGCCGGAAAATGAGGGGACAGCGGCGCATGCGCCTGACACGTCATATGCACAAAAATATACAATATCTCAGAAACGGAGCAGGTAAGAAGACAGCAGACACTGGCTTGTTATTCCGGATTACAGGTATGATATTAGCTCTGCAAATGTTGTGGAGGGGCATACAACCGCTTTAATGTAGCAACCTTTTTCACAGCGCTTTACAATACGGTTAGAAGGGCCCTGCTCTAAAGAGCTTACAAACTAAAAGAAACACTTAAATTGGACACACCTTACATTTCATAGTGTACAGCAGTGACAAAAATAAGGTGAGCACTAACCATGTCAAACATTCTAGGGTATAACAACTCTCACCATCCCACCCCCATCAAAAGTTTAAGTGTGGGATTAAACAAACAAAACAGACAAGATATAAAATTTGACAAAATAAAAGGCAGCACAATAACTACACCCCTCTACATTCACACACCCATTTCTGGTTACAGTTAGCAGGAAGCTTCATTTTTATAAAAACTATTTAGGAAATTAGATCAACATTAGGAATTGTCTAACACGTGAGATTTGTAAGCAACAATTAAAAGAGAAAGTTCAGCTGATGTTCACAAACAAGAAACGCATGGTTGCACTGAACAAAGACACACAGGGGTTGATTTACTAAAGCTGGAGAGTGCAACAACTGGTGCGGCTGTGCATGCTAGCCAATCAGCTTCTAACCTCAGGTTGTTCAATCAAGCTATGACAATAAAACATTGAAGCTGATTGGTTTCTGTGTGGAGCTGCACCAAATTTTGCACTTTCAAGCTTTAGTAAATCAACCCCTTAAAATCCACTTTTGAGGGCCAAAATGCAAAACAATTACAAAACAATTACAACAAACAGACAAACCATTCATCAAACCACAGCCGGTGTGGGTCATTATGCACACTATAGCATCCTGCCCGCAAATAATCTGGCCTCTTTTCAGGTAAAGCAAACCGCACTTGTGCAGACCTTTATATAAAGTAGGTAGGATTGATAGCACACCTACATCCACCCAGTAAAGGACACACCCAACGGTGTAAATAATTACGTCTCTTCATGTATGCCTCAAGAACTCACACCTGTTGATCAGGAACACACACTCTTGGCAAATGAAAGAATGCATCAGCTATATAAGCATATGTATCTGTGCAGTTTATAATGGAAAATATCAAATGTCCAAGTCTCTGGCCATGATCAGTAATACTAACAGCAAAACAATTCAAGTTGTAAGTTGTTGGACATGTGGAGGGTACAAAGCAGGAATTGCCAACTTTGTGAGGGTTTCTTCACACAAATTGTTGACAAGCACATTCGTCATTAGCATCCAACACTTAAATATGGATGCAGGATCACACCATACTTATAAACCCATATCTGACAAAAAAACTGTTATGGATTTGGTGTAAAACCCACACATCGCTTTATTTGTAATGTAATTTTTGGTTTCCATTATGTGAAACCCGCCAGAAATATAATACCTATAACACCACAACAGATCAAAAACATACAAACCTCTAACCAGACAGTGGCATGTTTGGCATTCAAACCAATGACCCCGGTGCTGCGAGGCAAAAGTGCTAAACACTTTGCTAACACTGTGCTGCCACATGCATGGAGCCTCCATCTCGGTGGTGTTAAACAAGCCTAATTCCCTGGGGTGCAAACAGTTAATCAATGCAGACGTACTCTGGAAGTCCTGAGTGCTATTGACCAACCTGTTTCTGTGATATGCCATCTGGGTCCAAGGCTGGTTATGGCTGATTACTGTCAGCATGTTGCTATAAGACCATCTCTAATTTTGGGGCTTTTTGCTTGGTAAGAGGCTGCAATTGGTGCTGGTATGAAATTCACAAGGCTGCTTCTTGTCCTAGCCAATGAACACATATGGCAAGATTTGTAATGGTGGTGGAACCCTCCTACACCTAAATACAAAATTTCTTTAGGCATTTACCTATAGGTGGTGGAATTACATCAAACAGGAGTTCTGTTTATTGGTGTGTGAGTGTATTATAGAGGTGTTACCCTCTGAATTTTGGTAATGTCATTTTAATTTATGATGTTGGTACACATATTACATTTTTGTGGTGAAAATTATGATCATTTGGAAATACTCAACAACACACAAAATTGTTACTCATTTTAAATATGCATCAGCAAATCAGTTTAAATTTACGTGAGATGGAGAGCAACAAGTGCATTATCTACCATTTACTTATCAGATGTCAAACAGTTAAGTCTCTGAGCATGCTCAGTATATCCAGAGATATGGCTTCAATGGAAAAGTGGCTGAGCATGCTCAGTGTAACAAAATATATTTCACAAATGGCAAAGTCATTGGACATACATAAGTGTTATTTCTTCAGTGTTGTCACAAGAAAAGATAGAATAAAATATTTACAAAAATGTGAGGGGTGTACTCAATTTTGTGAGATACTGTATCTATCTATCTATCTATCTATCTATCTATCTATCTATCTATCTATCTATCTATCTATCTATCTATCTATCTATCTGAAATATTTTAACAATATTGTATATACATATACAGTGATACCTCGTTGAGTCTTAGATAGAACTGTTCCACATACATGAAAACATTACACATTACTAGCATTGTAAAAAAAAAAAAGGGGAATAAGAAGCAACATAAAAACCCAGCAAGGACCATTTATTTTAGGAATTAAGGAGTTCATCTAAAAATTAAAATGTATGTTTTTGTGGAAGTAACAGTTATACAATGAAAATCAATGGTTGACACCTGCACTTCTATATAAATAGTACATAGTTTGTTGCTCTCACAAATTGCCATTTGTGAGCGCTTGTTTGGCATTCCCACATTTCGGAATTCACCATAGCATGGGGCTAAAACAAAATGAGAGTAGGATTATGACTAATTTTCAGTCTGGGCATACTCAGCTGTGTCAGTACAGAGTTATAAAAACAGGGGGAATTTATCTCTTCTCATACTTTCAAGCATATTTCTGCTTTCACAACAATATCTCAAGAAATTTAAAAGCAGATCATCTCCAAACAATATACCACATGTTTAGGAACCAATTAATCTATGAGTTTAAGCTCTAAACATTATTTCCATTTGCAATTCCCATGCTTCTACCACGGCTACTGATTTAATCGGTCACTGATTTATGTGACCTATAGTGAATTTGATTTCGCGACTATGTATTCCCTGGTTGCTATAGTGAATGCCTTTTCTGGCTAGATTTAGTTGTTTTCTATGGATTTTAGTGGCTTGTGTTATTCATTCCCCCATTTGCCGCCTAGGTGCTATAGTAAATAAACCCCTAAGTCCATACCGGGCACAGAGGTGCCATCCCCTCAATCCATGTGCCCGGCTCCTAATGTACATGCAGGGCACTGGATGCATGGATTCCAATGGATTTCTTTTTTTTTTTTTTTGAAGCATGTGATTACAGGCTCTAATTGGCTTCAAAAGAGGTGGGCTCGGGGCGCAGAGCACTGCACCCCACGCCCACCCACTTGTGTGACAATATCAAATTAATATTCGCTATTATCTTCCTGATTCTCCTCCTGGCCAATCAGGAAGCAGGTCCTGAGACCTGAATGGCCAAGAGGAGAAGCACAGGCTTCCATTCTCTTTCCTCCCACATCATCCAGGCAAGCACCACATCCAGGTGCGCCTGACACTTTGGCTCGGCTTGGCTTCCCTGGTCTCAGGTCCTGCTTCCTGCAGTGGTAAGTGCGGGGCTGATGGGGTGGACAGACAAACGAGTGAGCGGCAGGGGGGTATGGTGGGGGCTAACCGACCCGGGGGGGGGGTGGGTGGTTTGTTTGCTGCCCCCCCCCAAAAATGTAGCACCATCCGCAACTGTTTATTTTCTTGAGTATGGTGGCTTTAACATAAATTATTTTATCAGCACATGCTAATCAGTTGTATTGTATTATTGGGTGAAATATATATATATATATATATATATATATATATATATACACACACACACACACACACAGTTGTGCTCAAAAGTTTGCATACCCAGGCATAAATTATGAAATTTTGGCATTAATATTGAAAATATGACTACTCATACCAAAAACACTCTCTTTTATTTAAGGATAGTGATCATATGAAGCCATTTATTATAGTTGTTTGGCTCCCTTTTAAAGTGGTTGTCAACCCATGACAACCACTTTAACCTATAGCGAAGCCTATAATAAGGCTTACCTGTAGGTGCACTGCATATCTCCCAAACCTGCATGGTTTAGGAGATATACAGTGTACATGCATTGCCGATGTGCCGTTTCTTCACTAAGATCATGCCGTGATTGGCGGCTCCCATCTGCACGTGACTCTGGCCAGTCACAGAGCTGGAGTCGCAGCCCCGGAAGGAAGAGGGGCTGAAGATGGACACTGCCTGCACAGGGGACAGCGCTGGACATCGCAGGCTTTGTTTGCAGGTAAGTGACACAGAATGGGCTACTATGCGATGCATAGTAGCCCATTTTGCTTCTACTTTGCAGGGGAATATAGAGGAAGTAAACCCCATCAGGGTTTACTTCCTCTTTAACCACTTCAATACCGGGCACTTAGAACACTTCCCTACCAGACCAATTTTCAGCTTTCAGTGCTGTTGCGCTTTGAATGAGAATTACGCGGTCGTGCGACGCTGTACCCAAACAAACTTTTTGTCATTTTGTTCCCACAAATAGAGCTTTCTTTTGGTGGTATTTGATCACCCCTGCGGTTTTTATTTTTTGCGCTATAGAAAAAAAAAGACCGAAAATTATGAAAAAAAAAAAAATTTTTCTTTGTTTCTGTCACAAAAATTAGTATAAAGTACATTTTCTCCTTCACTGACGGGCACTGATGTGGCTACACTGATGGGCACTGATGAGGCTACACTGACGGGCACTGATGAGGCAGTACAGATTGGCACTGATGAGGTGGCACTGATAAGGTTGCACTGATGATGGGGCACATATACAGCACTGATGGGCGGCACTGACAAGCAACACTGACGGGCACTGATACGTGGCACTGATATGCGGCACTGATGGACACTCCTAGGCGGCACTGATAAGTGGCACTGGGCACTGATGGGCACTGATAGGTGGCACTTTTAGGTGGCACAGGTGGGCACTTTTAGGTGGCACATGTGGGCACTGATAGGTGACACGGGTGGGCACTGATAGGTGACACGGGTGGGCACAGGTGGGCACTTATAGGTGGCAGTGGTGGGCACAGGTGCAACAAG
>BLSH010446313.1:49765-70218 GCA_018402905.1 Glandirana rugosa
GGTATCGCGACCTTATGTACGAAATCGACGTAAGTCGTTGACTTAGTCATAACTAAAGGATATTAGTGCAAACCCTTCCCATCTTTCTACATCCTCCATGGGACGGCCAAGGAGAGGGTACAGTATAAGCCAGTTTACAAAATATTAGAGCGCATGTAGGTCACAAGTTAGACAGGTTTTGGGAGGATGTACGCGAGATTATAAAACATTTGACCGAATATGACATGGGAGAGGAACCGGCAGGGTACCTCCTACATCTTTCTACCCTTCCCAAACGTGATTATAGGAAATCAATACTGATTCAGTTGCTGAATGCAGCTAAAGCATGTATCCCAGCGCTATGGAAACAAGAGTCCCCCCCCAAAATCAGCCAGTGGCTCAGTAGAGTAGCAGAATTTTTTTCCATGGAATGTATTACAGCTAATAGGGCAGGGAGAGAAGAGGAATGTAGGGTAAAATGGGCACAATGGTCTGTATATACAAGCTCAAGGGAGTATGGTCAGATACTAATGGACGAGAAATAAGATATGGAACTGGGATAGGTGTTTGCAGTCAAGAGGCTTGTTGGTGCGGACTTTCTTTGGCTCCGCCCTTCGGGGCGAACCGGCGGGTCATGCTTCCGGGATTTCCTTCAGATGGAGTAGCAGTGGCGATTACTGGAGCAGTGGGGTGGATCGAGTCACCTTGTGCAGGCTCGTGGAGGCCCTGGGGACGTGGCCTGTTGGTGTGCCTTGGGGAAGGGGGTTAGGGGACACTGCGTTAGTGGATCCCGGCTCTGTGTGGGTTCTGTGTTGATTCTTTGGAAGGGTAGACGTGGAGGCATATATTAAATTAAATATATTAAGACATGTATAGCCGTATAGGTAGACAAGGCCCCGAAGATAGCCTTCATAAAGCTAATAGTAGGCCAACTCGGGCTCAAATATATCTATGTCAAATGAGAGCTAGGGTGGGAAAAACTTATGTTCCCATTGTTCATTGTATGTATGGAATTGTATGGTTATTGTTTAATGGAAAGAAAATTTTGAAAAATAAAGAATATATAAAAAAAAAGAAAATACCTTGTAATTGAACCTGTCACCTACCGTTTTAAAGACATTTTCTGTTTTGGCAATTTCATCTTATATTCAGTATATTGTAATTTTACATTTCACTTGCTTTATAAGATGTTTTGTGTAGCTTGTGCATGTCCAGGCATGCACTCATGGCATACTGCATAACATTGGAGGAACTGGAACAGTATGGACATGCTTAGGTATGCTTAAAGTGGATGTAAACCCACCACGCACCCGGTATAAACTAATGACACAGTATTAAGGTAAATATACATGCAAGCCTCCTGCATCTATCCCTACCTTTCAAATGTCCTTCCTGTAAGCACGAGCAGCTCTGTAAAACTCTGAAATCAGAGGGTGTCCGCGTTTGCTGGAGTTTGGTGGGTGGAGTTGTGATGTCACAAGCCTCCCCACCCACCTCTATACTGAGACATTGAGGAGGGAGGGAGGGGGGCGTGTAAAACTTTCTCTGCTGTGTGAAGGAGATAAGCAAATTGCTTGTCACTCACAGAGCAAGGGGCGGCTTGACTGTGTATTTCCCTGTTAGTCTAACTTTCACTTCCTGAAAAAAGATAAGCTCATTACTCACAGTTGGATTAACTCTTTGTGGTAAGACTGGGCACAGATGATATGACATGCTATACTCTACCAGGCAGAACTATTAATTACATTTTTTTGGGGGGTTTACATCCACTTTAAACTGGAAGGATGCTGCCTGGAAAGGCTTTAATAGCAGCTCACTTGCACAGATGCTACCCATTTCGTTGATATCAGTTTCAATGTATTTTGATGTGATTGTTTCATTTTTTTTAAGTGAGGCATAGCATTGTCTATGTGTGTGCAATTTACAAAATAACTAAAGTTAAAGTCTATGGGACTCGAACATGAAAAATCAAGAGTGCTCATTTTAAAGGTTTATATGCAAGTTAATGGCCTAAAAAGTGTATAGGGAAACGGGTCCTGCCCTAGGGGACATGTGTCAATGCAAACATTTTTTTTTAATCAATTGTTTTTTCAGGAGCAGTGATTTTAATAATGCTTAAAGTGAAACAATAAAAATGAAACATTCCTTTAAATAATGTGCCTGGGGGGGTTCCTTAGTCTACCTGTAAAAGGGCGCATCTCTGTGATGTTTAGAGCATAGTCAGAGCAAAATGACATTTCCAAAGGAAAAATTGTCATTTATTATTGCAGCTGTAATGTATTGCCGATTCCCGGCAATATACAGAAAAATCACTGAAAAAATCTGCGTGGGTTACCTTCCCCAGTCCATACCAGGCCCTTTGGGTCTGCTTTGGATTTTAAGGGGAACCCCGTGCCAAAATGTAAAAAAAAATTGAAGTGGGGTTGCCCCTAAAATCCAAACCAGACCCTTATCCGAGCATGCAACCTGGCTCGCCAGAATAGGGGGGACAAGCGAGCGCCCCCCTCCCTGAACCGCACCAGGCTACATGCCCTCAACATGGGGAGTGTGGGTGCTTTAGGGCAGGGGGGCTCTGTGCCCTCCACCCCAAAGCACCTTGTCCCCATGTCGATGGGGACAAGAGCCTCTTCCCCACAACCCCGGGCTGTGGTTGTGGGGGTCTGCGGACGGGGGGCTTATCGGAATCTGGAAGCACCCTTTAATAAGGGGGCCCCCAGATCCCAATCCCCCCATGTGAATTTGTATCGGGTACATCGTATCCCTACTACTTCACCAAAAAGTGGCAAAAAAAGAAAAAAAACACATGAGACAATTAGGGACAAGCCCTTTATTAAATAATAAAAAAAAAAAAGTGTCCCCCGTTGTAATCCATCGTCAATCACAGCTACGGACCTGAAAAAAAAAAAAAAGGAAAAGCTCCTCCTCAATGGGAGGGCTCCTGCCGACTGAGCTCTCTTTGCTCTGATGTTTTATTTATAGTGAAGGGTGGGGCCACCCTGTGATGTAATTGAGCGACCCACCCCTCTGCCATCACTCGTACGTCAAGCCGTGGCCCCTCCCTGCACTATAAATAAAACGTCAAAACAAAGCCAGCGCAGAGGGCGGCAGCCCTGCACATGGAGGAGGAGCTGTGCACGCCGTCTGCGCGCAATGCATTATGGGGCGCTCCGCAGCAGCGAAGTCACTGTGAACCCCCCATAATGTTCTAAATTTGACAAAAGGGCGAACGCCCGATGTTTGAGTTCAACTTATGTTCAGCTCAAACCGCGGGCCCATTCCTATTAGAAATCAGGAAGTCGAAAAAAAAAAGAAAGGAATCAGTTGACTACCCCAATTTGCCTTCAGCCAGGATACCAGTGCCACAAGACAATCTGTTAGTACCAAAGCCACCAGAGAAATATAGTTTACTTTAAACAGATGAAGATGTTGCAATGCACCAACCAGGCATGGACAGTAACATTGACCAGGATTTCGGGTTGTATATGTCTAGTGAGCCTCCTCTCATAACACAGTAAGAATTAGACAACTTGGTCAGGGACTTAGGTTTGTCAAAATCAAAAGCAGAACAACTGGGTTCAAGGCTGCAAGGATGATATTTGCTATCAACAGGCCAGACAATTTCAGTTTTTTAAAGTCTCCAAGATAATTTTCTGTACTGACATTGTCGGCTTGTTCAGAGCTTTGCATTGTGAGCATGACCCACTAAAATGGCGTCTCTTTATTGATTCATCAGTGTTAAGCCTCAAGGCTATGTTGTTACACAATGCACTGCACACCTTTCAATACCTGTTGGCTATGTTGCATACATATAAAAACATATGAAAACGTATGAAAGCATGGAAACAAGTACAAGTGGAATATCTGTGGAGGTCTATAAGTATCACTCTGCTGCTTGGAATGCTGTTGTTACTTAAGCAACCACTTGTTGACCTGACAAAGACATTTTTGCCCCCGCTTCACATAAATCTCAGACCGATGAAAAATACTGTGATATAGATGAAAAAGGAAGGTGAAGGCTTTTGCTATTTGAGAGAGATGTTTCCAAGCATAACTGATGCCAAGGTTAAAGTATATAACTAAAGTCAAATTTTGTTGTTTTGCATAGAGTGGAGAGGGATTAAAACACCTGTCTGGTTTTTATTGCTGTCTCTGTTAGGAAGATTTAACCTTTCTATTAGTCCTAATTACCATTATGATCTAAATTAAAAGTACAAGGAAATCCCAAATGTTTGGTTTGTCGCCAGAACAGCAATAGTGCAGATGTCTTTTATTAGGAACACTAGTCCTGGTTACCCTGATGACAATTAGGAATTCCTTCTCTTTGGAGGGATTTTCTCTAGTTTCCTGTTTCGGCTATGGGATATGAAGTCAAGGGATATCTCCCCAATTGGACACAGATGGCAAAAATAAACCTTACTGGGCTTATACTCTATCCAAAATGAAAAAAAAAAGTTTTGCCTTTAGTTCTACTTTAACCCATTCAGATCCGCGCTATTGCCGAAGTACGGCTCCAGCACGGATCTGAATTTCCGGGTGGACGTCCTGGCCATGTGCGCGCTCCTGGCGCGCACTCACAGGCGGCTGTGGCTGTGCCCGAGACCCGCGATCCCCTGTCAGACCTGCAGAGCGGGGAACCGCCGATGTAAACACGGCGGTTCTCCGTTCTGTTACAGGGGACAAGACAGATCTACTGATCCTTGTCACTGGGATCAGTGAGATCTGTTCTGTCCCGACCAGCCCCGCCCCCCACAGTTAGAACACGCCCAGGGAACACTGTTAACCCCTTCACTGCCCCCTGCAGCTTAACTCCTTCACTGCCAATGACATTTATACAGTAATCAGTGGATATTTAAATTTCTGATCGCTGTATAAATGTCAATGGTCCCAAAAAAGTGTCAAAAGCGTCCGACATGTCCGCCCCAATATCGCAGTCCCGATAAAAAATCGCAGATCGCCGCCATTACTAGTAATATAAATAAATAATAAAAACGCCATAAATCAATTCCCATAGTTTGTAGATGTGATAACTTTTGCGCAAACCAATCAATATACGCCGATTGCGATTTTTTTTTACCAAAAATATGTAGAAGAATATATATCAGCAAAAACTGTTGAATAATTATTTTTTTTTGGATATTATAGCAAAAAGTAAAAAATATTGTCCTTTTTTCAAAATCATTGCTCTTTGTTTGTTTATAGTGGCGATCAGAAATGACGCAGAGGTGATCAAATACCACCGAAAGAAAGCTCTATTTGTGGGAAAAAATGATATAAATTTAGTTTGGGTACAGCGTCGCACGACCGCGCAATTCTCATTCAAAATGCGACAGTGCTGAAAGCCAAAAATTGGTCTGGGCAGGAGGGGGGTTTAAGTGCCCAGTAAGGAAGAGGTTAAGAAAGGCATTTTTGTTGGTCCACAGATCACATACATTATCAGTGACAAAGAGGTTCAAAGATTTGTGAGTAGGACCAGAGAAAATTGCCTGTAAAATCTTTCAAGGATGTCGTTGATAAATGTCTTGGTAACCAAAGAGCATCAAACTACATTTAGCTGGTTGACAAACTTCTTACAAACATACAAGACCATAAAAATATGTCACTGAAGATTTGTTTTCTGCATTCACACTTGGACTTCTTTCCCCCCCAAAAAATCTAGGTGCAGTCAGTGAAAAACATGGTGGCATTTTTCACCAGGACTTTGCCACAATGTCTCAGGGCAATAGGAATCCATCAATGCTAGGTGACCATTGTTGGACACTGTTGTAAGATGAGTACAAATTCAGCTGGAATGTTGAACTCACTCAGTGTGCCAATAAATATCTTATTGTCATTGCAAGTTCATTTCATATTTATCAGGTTTCCTATGTGAAATTCTGAAATTATATTTGTTCAGTTTAAAGGGGTCTATCATTATCAACAAAGTTTTTCAGTAAGCAAAACTTTTGAGAAAATTTTTTGTCCAGTGATATCAGCTGTAGGCTATAAGATCCACCATAATATCTGGCATGATAATTATTTATTTTTATTTACCAGGGCAGTGAATTTTAGTTTTAAAGTCATGTCATCGTAATGGCACAACATAAAAAATGGCTTTATTATCACAGCTTAGCTTCATCATTTGTTAATTCCTACAGATGAACAAATAGCTTTATTTTCAAAGTTACTTTTTGCACAGACATAGGAATCCACTGCACTCAATGGTAATCCTTGAGCATGCCAATAGCCTGCTTATGCACAACGGTTTGTATTGTAAGAAGGAGGTGTGTCTAATCAGAGAAAAAACTTCAAGAGAGCTCCAAGTGGTGCTTGGGGGACAATGTCTGTAGATGATATGCATTCACATCTTAACATGCTTGATATTTGATTGTATTGTAACTTTAGCCATTGCAGACAAAGGTTTAAAATGTGATATTTTAGTAAAGAACGCATAGAATGTGTGTGTTTTCTAATGCAAGGTGCCCTTTAAATGAAATCAGAAAAGTTGAGCTGGACTTGGAGTTTGTGGAGGAGCTGCCATACATACTTGTTCAGTTTGCTGAGTAGCAACTCTTCCAGTGAGTAATTGATAAAGGTTTAAGCCCAGCACCAGCTTCATTTATTACTTTACCTGTGTTTGACAATTGTCATGGTGATAACATAAAATAACCTAAACAATCTACTTTATGCTTAACACTTGCTTTCCTCTACGGCTAAGTCTTTCCATCTAATGATTTTGCCTAATTTCTGGGTTACATAACCCCCAACATTATTCAGTCTCTTCGTATATTGCCTGGGCTTCAGTCACACATCTCCTGTAGTCATTAATAGGCCACAGTCAGTGCCCTTTTAGAACTACTTCATGCCTCATACGGTCCAGGGCCACAAGGTAGATTATGAGGAGGAGAAGGCAAATCATGTGATTGTGCCACCAGAGACACTCTCAGCCGCTCACCTCCTTTCCTCGACCCGGAAGGGTCACAATGCATGTATCTAATCTCCCTGTTTGGGATCACCTGGTCTGGTCAAAACTCTCGATGATTCTGCAATTCTTTGGGATATAGCCTCAAAATATTGGATACTTTTTCATACAAGTACATGGTACAGCAGGCACATATCAGGAATATCAAATGTTGGGTTTACATATTCTTTAACATGTTATTTTCTTTAAATGTATATATTGGCAATTGGCTTTAACTTTATAAGATACTAAAGGGCAATAGCTGGTTTCAGCCCTTCTATATATGACAATGAACTGACAAATGAAAGACCAGCGTTTCCATCTCCAGTATTTATCCCTGTAATTAACCATAGAATTTTAATTAAGAAAAATGAGTGAGCCAACAGTTATACAATGCCAAACGCCTGCTACTATAATGATGACCACATGTTGGCACAGAAGCCTGGATCTCTGTATTCATTCATCTGGGAAACAGGCTCTCAGTTCACTGGCTGTTCAGCATAGGAGTCAACGGGCCATACAAAAATGAAATGCACCCATACTTATACAGTATATATGTTCTACAGTAAATATTTAAATTGTTGATGCACATACGTTTTTATATATATATATATATTAATATACAAAAAAATGTATGTTCATCAACAATTTAAATATTTACTGTAGAACAGTGATTATTAGCACACAGGTAGCGAGATGCATAGGCTATGAGAAACGTATTTATAGAGCCATAAGGCAAATTTTGAAGCGTGTGCAAAAATAAATGTCAAATCGCAATTTTATTCTGTATTTATAGGCTATGAATGTGACCTCTTTATAAACACTGACAATGTTTACGATTGTTTATATCTTGGCAGTAAAACCACATGGTTGTCACATCAAGAGACATCAACTGACTATTTATAAGCCAGCCATGTGGCCCTCAATATGCTTTTTAAAGGAATGTTCCACCCCAAATTCCATCCTTAGTCATTTACCATTTTTTAATTCCAAATGCAAAAATACCTTAACCAATTCAATACCAGGCACTTCCCCTCCTTCCCTTCCAGACCAATTTGCAGCTTTCAGCACTGTCACATTTTGAATGACAATTCCGCGGTCATGCTACACTGTACCCAAATTTAATTCTCATATTTTTACCACAAATAGAGCTTTTTTTGATGGTATTTGATCACCTCTATGGTTTTTATTTTTTGCGCTACAAATAAAAAAAGCCTGAAAATTTGAAAGAAAAAAAAGGTTTTCTTTGTTTCTGCCACAAAATTTTGTAAATAAGTAAGTTTTCCCTTACCTGGTGGGCTAGGGTGGGCTCCCTGGTGGTCCTTGGGTGGGCTCCCTGGTGGTCTCTGGGTGGGCTCCCTGGTGGTTCTGGGTGGTGATCCTCAGGGGGCCTGCACTGATAAACAATCAGCGCAGACCCTCCCCATCAGAAGAGCCGCCGATCGGCTCTCCTCTCCTCAGGTCTGCAGATGCAAATAGAGGAAAAGCCTATACATGGCTCTTCCTATTTACACTGTGATCAGCCATGATTGGTCATGGCTGAACACGTGGTAAAGAGCTTCGGATGGAGGCTCCTTACCGAGATCAGTAATGTGGTGTGTCAGAGTAATACACCACACCACCGATCGCCACGCTGCGCACCCCCATGGGCACGCAATCGAGGGTTGTCCTGGTACCACCACCCGGCCGTCATTTGTCTATAAGCTGGGCGGGAAGTGGTTAACATGTCAGCTGCTTTTTAGAATATCTAGTTTATTAAAATTAATAACATTTTACTGAGAAAATAAGTAAATTAAGTAAATTAAACTCTATAGCACAAAAAAGAGGACTCCATAAAGATGGGCCTTTTTAACCACTTGCCGACCGTCAACCGCAGGTTGACGGTGACAAGATGGCTCTGCTAGGCAAACCGCCGTCATACGACGTCAGCTGCCGGATTGAGCACTGTGAGCGCGCGCGCGCCGCCGGAGGCATGCTCGCTCGCTCACTGTGTTCCGGGGGGCCAGGAAGCGGGTGCCGCCGGCTACCCGTGATGCCCCCCCCGGAGTGAAAGAACGGAGGTCCATGTATGTAAACACGGATCTCCGTTCTGTGAGGGGGGGAAGGACTGTGATCACAGCCTTCCTCTATATGGAAGCTGTGATCACTATCCTTCCCCTGCTAGGGCAGCCCCCACACAGTTAGAACACGCCCAGGGAACACAGTTAACCCTTAGAGCGCCCCCTGCAGGTTAACCCCTTCACTGCCAATGGCATTTACACAGTAATCTGTGCATTTTTATAGCACTGATCGCTGTATAAATGCCAATGGTCCCAAAAAAGTGTCAAAATGGTCCGACATGGCCGCTGCAATATCGCAGTACCGCTAAAAATCGCAGATCGCTGCCATTACTAGTAAAAAATAAAAAAAAAATAAAAACCCCAGAAATTAATTCTCATCATCCGTAAACGCTGCAACTTTTGCGCAAACCAATCAATAAACGCCGATTGTGATTTTTTTGATCACAAATATGAGGAAGAATATAAATCGGCCAAAACCGTTGAAAACTAAAATGCTATCTTGCCACACATATTGTGAAAAGTTACTTAAGCCAGTGCTTGCTAGACCATTGAAATATTTAGATCCACAAACCGTAACAATCTTCATAACTGAGATGATAGTTTTGTTTAAAAAATGCATGTGCCAAACTATTTGATCCTACCAGTTAAATTAATCTTGTGGGGGTTGTATAATTAGTTTGTAAAGTGTTTGGCAAGTTTTTGACTTGAAATCCTGATGATTGTCTTATGTCTACGGGTGGCTTTAAAGCTCTGATACCCAACCTGTGGGCCCTTGGGCCCAAACAGCCAGTAGATGCTATATTCTGTGCCTAGGAAGAGTGAGGGAAAAATATTCCTTATACTGGTTTCTACTAGTTACTATGGATCAGCTGAAGGTTTGGTCTGAACCCCTTGGATCTGAAATGCATTTTAAGAACCAACCTCATGCAAAAATCAAGAAAAAAAAAATGAGACTCCTTCCCCCCAAAAAATCCACACTAGACCCTTATCCAAGCATGCAGCCTAGCAGGCCAGGTTGGGAGGAAGAATAAGTGTGCGCCAGCTCCTCCTAAACCATACCAGGCCACATACCTTCCAGAGGGGGGGTTGGGGGAACCTTTCCAGGGAAGACCTCCCTGGCAAAGCACCCTGTTCCCACATTGAGAAGGACAAGGACCTCTTCCACATAACCCCGGCCCTGATTGTGGGGGTCTGTGGGTGGGAGCTTGTCATATTCTGGAAACACCCTTTAATAACAAGGGGGCCCCCAAATATAAACCTCCCATGTGAATGACCCTCCCTGTCAAGGTACCCTTCCACATATTGAGGTTATGAGACCTGGTAAGGCTTAGGGGTGGGAGCACACTTGCATGGATGCCTGAGAGTGCACTACATGCTCAGATAAACATCTGGACGAATCAAACACAGGTGTTTTCATCTCATCACTACTAGCTACATTATTTAGTTTATTTCTTTCATAATTTCTTTTTCTCAGTTATAAATAAAAAATGCTTGTAAATGCATTTTTGTATGGCCGTGTGAATATAGCCTTTGTCTATTGCAAGTAATTGTTTAGGGGGCTGTGAGGGGCTCTGTAATGGTAGTGAGTGTTTATCCCATCAGTGATGTTGGTGGCCAAGATTGAGACCTGTATATGAAGGAAGTTGACCACCACTGCCTTAAAACTTTTTTTTTAGTTTTGGATAGAGTGGAGAGGCAATAGAACACTTGTCAGTTTTTATTGCTGCCTGTGTTCCCGTTAAGGTGATTTGCCCTCTCTATTTGTCCTGTTTACCATTATCATTGAAAGTGAACGCAAAAAGGAAACCTCAAATTTTGGGTTGTCCCCAGAAAAGTAACTGAGGGGAAATTTTCCAATTTTCTGGTGACCTGGGGATCCCCAAACGGTTCCTCTAATTTGCAGGGATTTATGTTTGGCCATGGGACAGGAAATGAAGGGAAATATCTACAATGGGACACAGATGGCGAAAAAAAAATTGACAGGGGTCATAACTTTCCCTTACTCTATCCAAAATAAAAAAAAAAAGTTTTGCCTATAGTCCTACTCTAAAATGTACATCACTGCCTTTTTAATGTTTCCTAGATACACATGGTAATGTAATCAGGCAAATGTATCACTCACTGTGTTAATAAACTGAAACAATTGTTTCTATGCATAGTATGTGATCTTGCTGCTGATTGAAAACAGTAGATTATGGACAGTGATGATTGGTACCTAAAGACCATGTGATTGAGACTGCCTAGGCTGTAAGCCAGGGATCGACAGTGTTTTTCACTGCTAGAATAGGCAGCATTTGTATGCAACATAGTCATTTTGGTAATTCATGGTCTTACTGATCCATCATAAATTTGAATTTTATTGATAGGTTGATTGTACATAGAATAAGAATAAGAAAGATACATTTCAGGGTAACTATAATGCATTTTGAAAGTGTTTGCATGTACTGTATACAGATGCACAGAAAGCCCATTAACTACTTAAAGACCACCCACCACAGACATACTGTGGCAGGTCAGAACTATTGCGTGAAACAATGTACCTGTATGTAATTTTGTGCAATAGACAGCAGGGGTGCATGCGCTGATTGGCCAGAGGGGTAGCCAATCAGAGGGGTCTGACGGACGCGATGTCTGCCGGGACCCTCCAATCGTTCCCCAGAGAGGCAAAATGGTGATCTCCCTAAGTAAACAAAACAGATCGCCATTCTGACAGGGGAGAACACTGAGATCTTGTGTTCCTGCTAAGCAGTAACATGGGCCAGTTTTCCCACAGTCAGTCCATCCCCCACATAGTTAGCAAGCACTAGCTAGGCACACAGTTAACCCTTTAATTGCCCCTGGTGTTAACCCCTTCACTGCCAGTGTCCATCAGTGCAGTGACAGTGCACATTTTTAGCACTGATCACTGTAATAATGTCCCTGGTTCTCAAAAAAGTGTCAGTTAGGTGTCCGATTTGTCCGCCGCAATGTTGCAGCCCCGCTAAAAATCGCTGATCGCCACCATTGTAAATGAAAATGCCATAAAAATATCCCATAGTTTGAAGGCACGATAACTTTTGTGCAAATCGATCAATATACGCTTATTAGAAATAAGAAATTCGAAAAGAAAGTAAAAAAATGGTTTTTTTTCAAAATTGTCGCTTTTTTTGTTTCTAGAGCAAAAAATAAAAAATGCAGAGGTGATCAAATACCACCAAAAGAAAGCTCTATTTGTTGGAAAAAAAGGACATCAATTTTGTTTGGGTACAGCGCCGCACAACCGTGCAATTGTCAGTTAAAGTAACGCAGTGCCGTATCACAAAAAATGGCCTGGTCATTAGGGGGTAAAACCTTCTGGGGCTGAAGTGGTTAAAGTATGTATGTAAAGTAACTATGTAGCTGGGCATCACCTGTGCAGTAATGCACCTATATGTCCAGGAACAAGATATGTAAAGAAAACCAAAGCAACATAAGGGTTTGCCACCTGGAGCAAAAAATTGTATACTTAATTTGTTCTCTTAAATACTATAGTGTTGGGTAAGAAGGTATGGGCCGTTGGGGGTGAAAAGAGTTATCATTTCAGTTCCACTTTAAACACCCATTTCATTTGAAGACATAATTCCGCATCCATGTGATATTTCTATTTTTTATTGAAACACTTTTAAGAGATGATGAGTATCATGAGAAAAATAAAAAAGTTTGATTTATCATCTTGGCTAATTGAACATATGGAGGTTAAAATAAATGACCCGATGATTTCTACCTCTGAAGCAGTAATCTACCTAGCCGCTTCAGTAAAGATTCCTACATGGATGATATTATCCTCACAGGCATCCAATAGCAAATGCTCTGCCTATGTACTGATTTGCCATCAACAAAACAGCACAATTTAGGGGTGTAGGGATTTTACAATACTGGACCATGTAGAAAATACTGAGTAGATCAATAGAATTTTAGCATTTACACTTCACCCTTAACGAAAGCCTTGCTTTTAGATATAATTAGCCTTTAAGAAACGTATATGTGATTTTTACAAACCATAAAATATGCAGACCTGAAGCCTAATTTCAGATGCACAAATGATTGTAGTTGTCTGTTAGCCAGATAGGTTGGAATACACCCCAATGATATTTTGCCTGCAGCCCTCCAGCTGTTGTCATTTTGATGACTCGTGGACCATGCTGGAAGTAAGCATGACAGCAAACCAATCATGCACCTCTCATATTGCTATACACCATACTGAACATTTTTATTCAAGGTGAGACATGGAGCAGAAATACTGCATTGCTGATTTTTCTCTTGAAAGGATGAAAGTTATTTATGGTTATCTACCTAAGATTGCATCATTGTTCAGAGCCTGATACTGTCAGCGTTATGGGCTCCATCAGAACACTAAGTAGTTCAAAAGGGACATTTAGGATTACTATTTAAAGAGACCCTGTCACCAGATCATTCATTTCAACAACAATCTTCCCCTATGGTTATATGTACATTTAACGCATTTAGGCATGCTATTTACCTGTACAATTCAGCAGCTACAGCAGACTCACAACTCCAACTCAAGTGACACTCTATAGCAGTGGTAGCCAAACCAATACAATACAGCCCTCTGCATGTATTTAACCTGACCTGGGGGCATTATTCCTCCCAATGACACCATTTTTTTTTAATTCAGATTTTATTTTCCATTTTTTTATATCACACCAACATATATACAAAAATACACAAAAGCAAGACATTAAACTTAACACTCAAATATACAACACACATCACATAAACATGCACAAAACAGAAGAAAAAGAAAAAAAAGAAAAGAAAAGGGGGAGTGGACAATTTTGCCCACCTCTTTCCCCACTCCCTCCACTGTTAAGTCGGACCTCCTAACTCAGTTCCGTATCTATATGTTCAAGCCATGGCTTCCAGATAGTATCAAACCTCTCAGGTGAATTTCTCATAAAGAAAATATGCTTCTCATGTCAAATACATCTATTAAGATTGAATATCCAATCAGATATAGTCGGAGGCTGAGGGGAGGTCCACCTAATGGCAATTTGTCTCCGAGCCACAAAAAGCGCTCGTACAACAGTAAGCCACCTTGGTGGTTTACACACTAGTTTAACTAGAGCTATCAAGGTATCCCAATAGACATATTAACCACTTCAGATCTGCGCTATAGTCGATTGACGGCTAAAGCATGGATCTGAATTTCCGGGAGGCTGTCAATTGACGTCCTCCCCTTTGCGCGCTCCAGGCTAGCTCTCGCAGCTGCCGGGTCGGGCAGACTCGATGTCTGCCGGGGACCAGCTAACCCTTCACAGACAGCTAGAATGGGGAACTGCCAATGTAAACACGGTGGTTTCCCACTCTGTGAGGGGGGGCATGACAGATCTACTGATCCCTGTGATCGGGATCAGTTAGATCTGTTATGTTCCTGTCTGCCCCACCCCCACACAGTTAGAACACATACAGGGAACACATTTAACCCCTTGATTGCCCCCTTAGTGTCAACCCCTTCACTGCCAATGACATTTATACAGTAATCAGTGTCTATTTTTAGATCTGATCGCTGTATAAATGTCATTGGTCCCAAAAAAGTGTAAAAAATGTCAGACGTGTCCGCCGCAATATTGCAGTCCCGATAAAAATCGCAGATTGCCGCCAATACCAGTAAAAAAAAAAAAAAAAATAAAATGCCTTAAACCAATTTCCATAGTTTGTAGGCACTATAACTTTTGCGCAACCCAATCAAAATACGCTTATTGCAATTTTTTTTACCAAAAATATGTAGCAGAATATATGTCAGCCTAAACTGAGGAATAAATGTGTTTTTTTATTTTTTATTTTTGGATATTTATTAAAGCAAAAAGTAAAAAAAAAATGTTCTTGTTTCAAAATTGTCGCTCTTTTTTTGTTTATAGCGCAAGAAATAAAAAACGCAGAGGTGATCAAATACCACCAAAAGAAAGCTCTATTTGTGGGAAAAAAAGGACGTCTATTTTGTCATTCAAAGAGAGACAACATAGAAAACTGAAAATTGGTCCGGGCAGGAGAGGGATTTAAGTGCCCAGTAAGCAAGCGGTTAAGGGATCCACTGGAAGATTCAGATATAAAATCCCATTAAGTGTACCCACCACCTCCGCCCAGTACCTCTGGAGTTTCGGGCATCGCCATAGTAAATGTATCAAAGACCCTGGATTGCCACATATAGGGCAAACCAAGTCATTTTTTAAGCCAATATTAAACAAAAATTCTGGGGTCCTATATGCCCTGTGCAATATATAGAATTGCGTTAACCTAAATGAGGGTGAGAGAGATACAAGAGGCGATCTGCGATTTTTATTGTGACTGCAATATTTCGGCAGACAGATTGGACACTTTTAACACTTTTTTTGGGACCATTGATATTTATACAGCGATCAGAGCTAAAAAGAGCCACTGATTACTGTATAAATGTCATTGGCAGGGAAGGGGTTAACACTAAGGGGGCAATCAAGGGGTTAAATGTGTTCCCTCACTGTGTTCTAACTGTGTGGGGGCTGGGCTGATGACAGGGATCAGTAGATCACTGTCATGCTGCCTGACAGAACGTGGAACCGGAATGTTTACATCAGCGGTTCCCCGTTTTTTCCTCTGTAGTAGGCGATCGCCGGGCGCCAGCAGACATCGAGTCCACCTGACCCACGGCCACACTCATGCAGCATGCCGTGGGCATGAGAGCGTGCAGCCGGCGGCACATGCCCACCCACTAGCCGTGGCAGCGCGAATCACCGTTTATATACGGTGATTCGCGCTATGCTGGCACTTTGCAGCAAGTGGTTAACAAAAGTGTTGTTTTACACTAAACCTTCATCCTACCTTTCAATTATTTTGTTTGCTATTTTGATAAGCCAGTATAAATTAAAAGTAAGTGTAAAAAAAAGAAAGCTGGGGGGGGGGTTATGTTCTAACTAGGGGAGGCCTTTATGAAAACACTGTCCTTTTGCCCCGAAAGGGTAAGGTGACAATTTTTTTTTTAATCTAAGCAGTCTCAGCAAGGTCAAATCTTGCTTTACCTTTACCCTAGCTTTTTAAATCTAAAAAAATAAATAAAATGGAAATCTATAGGTGCATACCCTCATATTCTGTTCAGGGAGGTAGCTAGAGTGAAAACACTGTGGGGGGAATTCAGTAAAGCTGCTGAGACACTTTTCTGGTGTTAATCCCTCTTATATGTATTGCTCCAAATTCACGAAGCATTTGTGACACTTTTGGTCCTGACAGAGACTCATGCACCAAATGCAAGTGGTTCTGAAAGGTGCGACTTTTACATGTGTCAAATTGAATGCGCTAATTTTACATTGTCACATTGAATGCGTCACTTTTACTTTTGGTATCATTTACTATAGCACGAATATGCAATCGCGTGCTAATTAGCACTCAAGACGCCAAATCACGCTAATTAGTGCCCAAATGGAATTCACTATAGCGCTGGTGAAAAAATACTCCCAAAATCTATTTCACTATAGCACCCAGGCAACAGATAGTGCCCAAACCCTTACTGTTATTAGGACCTGGAGAATTGCACATGGAGATAATGTTTAAACTGTGCATCGCGGCGATTGGTGGTGCCGTGGGTCAGTCTGATCCACCGCATTTCCGAGCGAGGTAAAAAGCTTCAATGGAAGCATTTTACCATGTGATCAGACGTGACCAATCGCGGCTGTCACAGTGTAAACAGGAAGAGCCGTTTATCGGCTTTTGCTCTACTCAGGTCTGCAGACCTGAGTTATGGAGAGCTGATTGGCTGCTCTTCTGACAGGGGGGTCTGCACTGAAAGTTTATCAGTGCAGCCCCCCTCAGGATCGCCACACTGGACCACCAGGGGGCCCACCCAGGACCACCAGGGAGCCCCCCCAGAGACACCATCAGGGGCCACCCAGGGACCACCAGGGAGACGATCTGGAGGCCACCCAGGGACCACCAGGGAGCCCACATTAGACCACCAGGTAAGGGCATACAGTGCACTGTAGGGATGGCACTGTGCCCATATGTGATGCCTGCCAGTGCCATCCCTAACAGTTCTGTCTATCAGTGTCATGTACCAGTGCCCACCAGTGCCGCCTATCAGTGCCCACCAGTGCCACCCATCAGTGCCACCTATCAGTGCCCATTAGTGCCACCTATCAGTGCCCATCAGTGCCTTGTGCCACCTATCAGTGCCCATCAGTGCCGCATATCAGTGCCACCTATCAGTGCCCATCAGAGCTGCTTATCAGTGCCGTCTATCAGTGCCCATCAGTGCTGCATATATGTGCCTCATCATCACTGTCACCGTATCAGTGCCACCTCATCAGTGCCACTCTGTACTGCCTTATCAGTGCCCATCAGTGAAGCCTCATTAGTGCCCATCAGTGTAGCCACATCAGTGTCCATCAGTGAAGCAGAAAATGTACTTATACAAAATTTTGTGACAGAAACTAAGAAAAACTTTTTTTTTTCAAAATTTTCGGTCTTTTTTTATTTGTAGTGCAAAAAATAAAAAATGCAGAGGTGATCAAATACCACCAAAATAAACCTCTATTTGTGGGAACAAAATGATAAAACTATTGTTTAGGTACATCGTTGCACGGCCGCGCAATTCTCATTCAAAATGCAACAGCGCTGAAAGCTGAAAATTGGTCTGGGCGGGAAGGGTGGTAAGTGCCTGGTATTGAAATGGTTAAAGATAATCTGCTTTTAAACTGTGTGAAAAAGTGATTTCTACACTAAAATATGTTTAAAAGTCAGAGAAGAGATAAATTCTCCGTGTCTTTACAAGTAGGTGCCAGCACAACTGAGCATGCTCAGACATGCAAACTACTCTCATTTTAACTCCCATGCCTTTTTTACAGGGCATTATAGTAAATATCAAAATTAGCACTGGGCTAAAAAGCGTTTTTTAAAGTGAAATTTAAAGTTATGTAGCCCAATGCAAGTTTCAGCCTTTGATTCTAATGGTACAATTGTAACTTCTCCAAATAAATACTTTTCATGTTGAGATGAAATAAATGTATCTTTTTCTCAAATAAATTATACTTGCAATAATGTTGCTTCTTCTTCATCTATTTTGATTTTAAGAATGCTGGAATGTGGAATGTTTTCACATTTTGGTAAAATATATTTTTCTCTGTCTCTTGACTTGATGATGTCCATCTCACAAAAATCTTTATCCAAACTCACTCAGGTGTCTTTACAAACCACAAACAATAGTATTGCTGATGCTAATTTAAAATGTGTCACAAATTTGTGTGTTTTTTATTATTTCCAAATGATCATAATTTGAACCCAAAAAATGTGATATGTGTACAACATCAGAAATAAAATGTCATTCCCAAAAATCAGATGGTAACATCACTATTCTATAATCACACACCAAGAACCACCAAATATCACAGAATAACTCAAGAAGAATTACTCCTGACTAATGTAATTCCAAAACCTATAGGTCCAAAGAAATGCAGTATTTATGTATTTTTGTGTAGGAGGGTTCCACATGTGGCAGCAAAGTGGCTAATGGATTAGCACTTCTGCCTAGCAGCACTGAGGTTATTGGTTTGAATCCCAAATATGGCACTTCATGTAGAGAAGTTGTCTGTTCTCCCGATGTTGTTAAACAAAACTCCTGACTCAGGGCCTTACCTAAATTATGTGTAGGAGGGTTCCACCACCATTGCAAATCATGTCATATGTTTCCCATGGGCAAGGACTAGAATCAGCCTTAACATTTCCCCTCCAGCACTAATTGCAGCCTCTTAGCAAGCCTAAACCCACAACATGACAGCTATTTATCTCTCAGCATGCTGACAGTAATCAGAGATGGCATATGCCAGAAACAGGTTGTTCACTGGCTCTCTGACTTTCTATAGTACATCTGCATTGATTAATTTCTTGCACCCCTGAGACTTACACCACAGAGATGCAGCCAAAACACATGTGGCAGCACAGTGGCTCACAAGTTAGCACTTCTGCCTAGCAGGACTGTTCGGATCCCAATCCTACTACCTGGCTAGAGGTTTGTATGTTGTGGTGTTAAAGTTTCTTTTTCACCAGTGCTATCATTTTTGATGGGTTTCACTTAATGGAACCCCAAGAAATCACATTAAAAATCAAGCAAGTGTGGGTTTTGCACCAAATCTAGAACTGGCGTGTTTTGGGCCAGATATGGATGTATAAGTCTGGTGTGATGCTGCACACATATTTTAATGTTATGTGCTTATGATGAATGATGAATGTGCTTTGTCACCAATTTGTGTGAAGCACCCCTCACAATGTTGTCATTTTGGACCCTCCACATGCCCAATAACGTACACATTTGATTTGGAGTCTATTGGGATCACTGATCATGGCCAGAGCCTTGGACATGTGTTATTTTGAGGTTCACCTTGCATAGATATGAATGCTGAGACATTTTTTTCATTTGTAAAGAGTGTGTATTCAAAATAACAGGTGTGAGCACTTGAGACCTACATGAAGAGACAAACAATTATACTGGTGGGTGTGTCCTTTACTGGGTATGTGGAAATGGGCTAGCAAGCTTAGCTAGGTTATTTAAAGGACAGCATTTGTGGCGCGTGTTTGGCTTGAGAAAAGGCCTGAATTTTTCTCTGCAGTGTGTATATTGGGTTACAAATAGATATGTTTTTTGCGGGTTTTGGGGGGGGGGGTGTACATAATTCCTGACCCACACCCCACTAATGCCGTTGTTTGATGATTGCTTCTAAATCTCACATGCTATGTAATGGTTTAGATCAGGGGTCCTCAAACTATGGCCCTCCAGTTGTTCAGGAACTACAATTCCCATCATGACTAGTCATGTCTGTGAATGTCAGAGTTTTACAATGCCTCATGGGATGTGTAGTTCCGCAACAGCTGGAGGGCCGTAGTTTGAGGATCCCCGGTTTAGATGAAAAGAAAGGTCCCTGCTAATTCATTCCTGCTGTGTGTGTCAAAGTTTATGCGCTGCCTTTTTGGCTTTTGTCTGTTTTTGCTTATTATAATTCTGCCATGTAATTTTTGGGGTTTGGGGCGAGAACTTCTGATTAGAGTTGAGCGAACACCTGGACGTTCGGGTTCTGCTGGTCCGTCCGAACTTCGGGACAAAGTCCGGGTCCGGGTCCGGACGGAACCCGAACGATCGCACGGACAACGAACCCCATTGAAATCAATGGGGACCCGAACTTTTAGGCACAAAAATGGCTGTAGGAAAGTCATGGAAAGCCCCAGAGGGCTGCAAAAGGAAGTAAAATGGGGGTAAGGGTAGGGCAAGTGCCCTACAAAAAAATGGGGACAGGGAAATAACTTTAAATATTTTTAAAAAAATAAAAACTTAAAAAATGCAAAAATGGAGGTGAATGTGGATCATCTTCAAACTGTGTCTGAAAAGTATTAATTAACGGTAGAAGCCATATAACTGTTCTAAAATCATCTTCAAACTAGGGCAAGTGCCCTACAAAAAATGGGGAGAGGGAAAATAAATTAAA
>BLSH010446313.1:72501-84735 GCA_018402905.1 Glandirana rugosa
AGTTAGTCGAAAAATAAAGTTGCAATCATATTTGTAAACCACGTAATTACATGAACCCGGTTTTTTAAATTTTTTTCCGTACCTTTACTACGAGGTCGTAAAATTTTATATCAATCTTCCCGGGACGAGTTTTCTCGAATGTTAGATGTTCCCATCCCGTGATTTTTTACCTGTGTAATTGGTGAAGTCGGGGCCTTCCTAAACGACGAAATCCTGGCCTCGGGAAAAACGCTAAGCCGTGACGCAGCGAAATTGACTGTTAACGCGCCAGCACGCTACAACATGGGTTTGCTTTAAACGCAGGAAAAAAAGGGTGTTTGTCTTACAACATCGCACGACCGCGCAATTGTCAGTTAAAGCGACGCAGTGCCGAATCGCAAAAAGGGCTCCGGTCCTAAAGCAGCAAATCCTTCCGGGGCTGAAGTGGTTAATGTGTCCATTTTTTAGTGCCCTACCCTTGTAGATTGTAAGCTCTTTTGAGCAGGGCCCTTCTAACTATATTTTAAAATGCTGGAGCATCATTTCCATGCCTTTTTTTAAATTTTTTGGCCCAAGTACATTAATGCACCAAATGTTTATACTAACGTTGAAATAAAAAGCTGATTGATTTTTGCTTTATGTTTGTCTTGCAGACTCAAAATACATATTTTATAAGTGCAAACAATTCATACCCCTTCAAATCTGTATTAAATCTAGTTTCATATAAAAGTATTTGGTTCTGGAAGTCCTTGAGTAGAAAATGTAATGGGGGAGGGAAAAGAAAAACCCCCAAAAAACAAAAAACAGAAAAAAAACCCTGCTCCAAAGCTGAAATTCAGGGCTCTACTAATTATTTTGTGGACTAGGTAAGCCATTGAATATGTCAACTAAATGTGAATTCTGTAAGCACCAAAATAAGAAAAAAATACCCCAAAAACTATTGTTTAAAACAATTGGCTTGGGGTCCCCCCAAAATCGATACCAGGCCCTTTGGGTCTAGCATATATTTTAAGGGGAACTCCATGCCAAAATGTAAAAAAAATTGGTCTGAGGTCCTCCCCAAAATCAATACCAGACTAGAGTTGAGCGAACCCGAACTGTAAAGTTCGGGTTCGTACTGAACTTTGGGGTGTCCGTGACCCGAACCCGGACATTTGAAAAAAAGTTTGGGTTCGAGTTCTGGGTTCGGGTATTTGATCACGCATGTTGAATAGCTGCAGGGCAGCCAATCAACAAGCGTTTCATTAGAAGCCATCACAGCCATGCCTACTAATGGCATGGCTGTAATTGGCCAGTGCATCATGGGACCCAGCCTCTTTATAAGCTGGAGTCACTTAGTGCTGCATGTCACATGCTCTCTAGGTAGTGTAGGGAGAGGATGCTGCCGGTGCTGTGAGGGACAGATTGCAGATAGATAGATAGGTAGAGATTACTACTACTACTGCTTTTAGGGACAGATTGCAGATCTCATGCTGCATTACAGAACGATCTGACTGGACTAGGTAGAGTCTACTGCTTAGAGGGACAGATTATTGTTCTAAAATCATTTTGCAGCCCTCTAGCACTTTCCAGGACTCTTTTACAGTCATTTTTGTGCCGAAAAGTTTTGGTCCTCATTGAATTCAGTGGGGTTCGGCGTTCGGGGTATAGTTCGGGTCATGTTCGGTACCTAACCCGGATTTTGTTCCGAAGTACGGCCAAACCCACCGAACCCGAACATCCACGGGTTGGCTCAACTCTATACCAGACCCTTATCTGAGCATACAGCCTGAAGGTCAGGAAACGGGGGGGCCAGCGAGTGCCACCCTCCTAAACTGTACCATGCCACATGCCTTCAACATGGAGAGGATGCTTTGGGGTCCCCCCCAAAGCACCCTGCCCCCATTTTGATGGGGACAAGAGCCTCTTCCCAACAACCCTGGATGGTGGTTGTCGGGGTCTGTGGGCGGGGGGCTTATCAGAATCTGGAAGCCCCTTTTAACAAGGGGACCCCCAGATCCTGGCCCCCCCTATGTGAATGGGTAGGGGGACATTGTATACCCCTATCCATTCACCAAAAAATGAAATGTAAAAAAATAACAAGAGCCGGTATTTGACAAGTCCTTTATTGTAAAATAGCTCTGAGCCGTCTTCTTCCCCGAGTTGTCTTCTCCTGCCGCCGTCTCTTCTGATACCCATTCACATAGAGAGGGAGCCAGATCTGGGGCCCCCATTGTTATAGGGGGCTTTCAGATTCCAATAAGCCCCTCGCCCGCAGACCTTAAAGAACACTGGCCAGGGTTGTTGGGAAGAGCCCTTGTCCCCATCAACATGGGGACAAGGTGCTTTGGGGTGGGGGCACAGAGCCCCCTGCCCCACAGCACTCACCCTCCCCTCCCATGTTGAGGGAATGCCACCTGGTATGGCTCAGGAGGGGGGCTAGCTTGCCCCCCCCCTTTCCTGACTTCCAGGCTGCATGCTCATATAAGGGTCTAGTATGGATTTTGGGGGGACCCAACACCATTTTTTAATAAAAATGTTGGCGTGGAATGGATCCCCTCCGAATCCATACTAGACCTGATGGGCCTGGTATGGACCTGGGGCGGATTCCACGCTGTTTTTTTTGCTGACAGCTGATGACTTATCGGTTGTTTAGGATGCAGCAGCTGGCTTCCTGGCCCCTTGCTTAGCAACCAGCTATATACTGTGAAAATAAAAACTGCAAAGCTTACATCTTAATCAGCATCATATGCTGAAAATAGGCGAATGCCTAATAGCCAATGCCACATGAGCATGGCTGTTACCATAATATTAATGCCTCATATGCAAAACATTATTGTATAGAATGAAAAGAATCAAACATTAGTAATTGTATTTTCTATGTATGATCGTGCTCAGCTCTGTAGCGTAGTGGTATGCCCTACTACCTTCAAAGGTTCAAGCCATGGGTTCGAATGCCACTGATGGTATCACCTCCTGAAAGCTTGCATTGTACTCAGCAGCATAACTAGCCAATGCACATCAGTTTGGTGTATTTCATAATTTTAACTCTTCAAATGCATGCAATAGTATGTAAGTATTCAATAATATTATGGTGAGGAATTCCAAAAATCCGGCTATTGAAAAATCCAGACAAAAAATGGTGTGCCACCCCCAAAATTATTTTAAAAATGGCGTGGGGTCCCCCCAAAATCCATACCAGACCCTTATCCAAGCATGCAGTCCGGCAGGTCAGGAAATGGAGGGGACGAGCGAGCAGGTCCCCCCCACCTGAACCACCTGCATGCCCTCAGCATGGGGGAGGGGTGCTTTGGGACAGAAGGGCTCTGCCCCCCGCCCCAACCACCTTGTCCCCATATTGATGGGGACAAAGTCCTCTTCCTGACAACCCTGGCCGGTGGTTGTCGGGGTCTGAGAGCAGGGAGCTTATCGGAATCTGGAAGCCCCCTTTAACAAGGGGGCCCCCAGATCCCAGCCCCCCCATGTGAATGAGTATGGGATACATCGTACCCCTAGCCATTCACCAAAGAAAGTAGCGCAGTGCGACAAAAGACAATAGCCAGATTTTGACAAGTCCATTATTAAAAATGTCTTCTTCTTCCCCCGCTTCTTCCTCTGGTCTTCTCCTTCCCTGCTTCTTCCTCTGGCTTCTCCTTCTCTCGCTTCTTCTTCCGGTCTTCTCCTTTTTCCTTCAGTCTTCCTCCAGTTTCTTCTTCCCCCGCTTCTTCCTTCGGTCTTCTTCTTTTTCCTCTCCTTCTTTCGCTGCCGCTCCCACCACTGACTGGCTGAACATAAGAAACGACCCTCCTGTGATGCTGCGGCTTGCCGATCTGTCCACTTCCATGACGCACATTTCATATATAACTATGGGGCGTGGCCACTAGATGGCGTCATCCGCAGACCCCGCCCCCTTGTGACATCACAGACCCATCATGCCACGGGTGGGTTCTCTGAATGATGTTATCCGCCCCATCGCAGCATCGGAGGAGGTTAGCTTTTTTAATCTTCAGTGGGTCGGAGGCAGGAGCTGCGGCAGAGGATGAAGACCGGAGGACTAAGCAGTGGAAGAAGAAGCCGGAAGAAGATCGGAGGAAGAAAGAGAAGACCAGAGGAAGAAACAGGGAAGGAGAAGACGGAGGAGGACCGGAGGAAGAAACGTGGTAAAAAGCACACATTTTTAATAAAGGACTTGTCAAAAACTGGCTATTGTCTTTTGTCGCATTACACTACTTTTTTTGGTGAATGGGTAGGGGTACAATGTACCCCATACTCATTCACATGGGGGGGGTGGGATCTGGGGGCCCCCCTTGTTAAAGGGGGCTTCCAGATTCCGATAAGCTCTCCCACCCGCAGACCCCGACAACCACCGGCCAGGGTTGTTGGAAAGAGGCCCTTTGTGCCCATCAACATGGGGACAAGGTGCTTTGGGGGGACCCCAAAGCACCCTCCCAATGTTGAGGACGTGTGACCTGGTACGGTTCAGGAGGGGGGCGCTCGCTCATCCCCCACCCTTTTCCAGACCTCCAGGCTGCATGCTCAGATAAGGGTCTGGTATGGATTTGGGATGGACCGCACGTCAATATTTTTTTTGAAGGGCCCAAGGGCCTGGTATGTACTGGGAGGGGGGCTGCACACCATTTTTTTTTTAACTGTATTGCCGGGAGCTGGCAATACATTACAGCCGCAAGCAATTTAAATTACATTTTTCCTTTAGAAATGTCATTATTGCTGCAGCATGTTCTATGTTTCACACAGATGTACCACTTTACAGGCAGACTAAGGGGACCCCCAGGCACAATATTTAAAGGAATTTTTCATTTTTATAGTTTCACTTTAAGCATTATTAAAATCACTGCTCCTTTAAAAACTATATTTTTAAAACTTTTTTTTTCAATTGATACATGTCCCCCAGGGGCAGTACCCAGGCCCCCATACACTTTTCATGGCAAATAACTTGCATACAAGCCTTCAATGAGGACTTTGGATTTCGGAGGTTCGAGCCCCATTGACTTCCACAATTCCCACATATGCGATATGACAGGCATGTTCGCTGGCAATAGAGCGCTGTTCCATTTGCATGTCCACCCAGTTGCCAAGAGTTGAAGTCCTAATTGGCATTAATTGGGCGCTATTAAATGGAGAGCGCCCATACTTGCCGGGAATCTTAGTTAATCAACCTCATTGTGTCACATTGAATGCGCCACTTTTATTTTGTGTCACATTGAATGCGCCACTTTTACATTGTGTCAGACTGAATGTGCCAAATGTAAAAGTAGAGCTTATTAAGAACAACTCTCTTGGCGTACAGAGAGAAAAACTGTCTCAGACAGATTTTGCGAAAGTGTCTCTTGTGCATTCTAAAACTGGCGCAGCATGAGCAAAATTCAGGTACAAGGTCTAGACAGATATATGAATTTGTCATACTCTCCAGTGTGTGCATTCCCTGTCTTTTCCGTAAGATGAAGCACAAAAAAGTACATCAATGGGTCTTTGAATGTATTGAGCTTTATATATCCTTTTACTTTATAGAAGACAACAGGTAGTCTTTGTTGTTACATTTTCTTCTGGTAATCTCTTTCCAGTGCTGCTTAGGAAGAATAAGCCCAAAGGAACATCCTTATAACAGAAAACAGTACATGGTTTTATACATTTTCAATTCGATGTTTATGACAACAAGATTTCACATCTGTGTATGAAAAGGTTATGTGTTGTTGTCAGGTTTGGAATTAAGCTACCGATGTTAGGTAGATATTTTACTCCTAAAAGCAAAGAGAAGAGTGCCTTGTAATTATGCCTGAAAATCACTTGTGTAAGCCAATACACCACGCTGATATATGGCAAATACAGACAGATGCACTTGAATATTCCCAAAATACCTTTTTTTTCCCAAATCTCACTACAACAATGAAAGCATGTTACAAGCATATGTTTCCAATCAACACCTCCTCCCTGTCTGTTGTTTATCCTTATTGCATTGTCTTGCATGGTCTATAACCTTTATGTGAGATGAGCTTCACCTGACTGTTACTGTCACAGACACTATTTACCTGGTTCATCTGTTGGCTTTCAAAAAGAACATATACGGTATATTGATTATATTTGTAAACATGTGGTATTACAAGTATAGGACACATGTGACCTTTCTACCTGCTACCTCCTTCCATGTGGTGTTTGGGTGTGATCGGGAAATCACCAGGACCAAGTGCTGTCACGTTAGGCTAGGAAAGCATGCTTTGCTCTATTAAAGTGTTTGTTAAGCCACTTTATAAAAAGTTCCCATCTGCTCTTTATTATAACAAGAAGTTGCCCTATGTCTGTGTTATAATATATATATACTTCTCTGTATAGATAACACACCTTCTTACTAGGATCAGTTGTAGTTTTTGTGCTTTTCTCTCCCAGCTCAGAAGTACTGAGGGAGGGGCTGAGCATTGCTGCTGACCTCAGCTGGAGAGACAGAGCAGTGCTGTGTTATCTATATAGATAAGAATATTTCTGAGATAACACGGTCACCTGGTGAACTTCTTCTAATACAGAGGGATAGGAGCCTTTAGATTTAATTATGAGAGCAGAGAGGAGAAGCTACAGAGGAAGAGGGAGAGAGAGGAGGGGGGAGGGAGTTGAAGACAGGCACACAGGAGATAGGAGAGCTGGGAGTGACATAGCCTGCATAGACCATGGGCTCTCATGATAAGCAATATACAAGGGGAGTCAGCACTCAGGGAGGAAGTCATGGCATTATCAAACAGATATTTTAGGGGATACAGAGGGATAATTTAAAAAGCAAAAGCACCATGCTACTAATTGCACATTAAAGAAACAGGAGCAGCATTTTTTTTTTTTTTTGTGTTAAAACGCTTTAAGTTTTATAAATTACTTTATGTTGATGGGCCACTAGATCAGGATTTTTGTTGTTATTTATATATGTACATATTTTAGTTAAGAAGTTGATCTATAAGATCTGATGGGTCCCCAATTGTCAGTAGTAGGGTAGAGTAAGGTCAGTAGTAGTAGAGTAAAGAGAGTTCCAGATGTATGGTTGATGGTTCAGTTCAATTTTTATTGGTCACATAAGTTAAAAGGATATTCAACATGCTTCAGGGGCTTAATCGATTCCCCTTCAGGGAATAGAAAAAAAAATCTAGACTGAGAGCTGGTATCCTGGACTAGATTTCTCTAGGATGAATTAAAGTCGTTGTAAATCCTTATATATACCCAGTAATGTGACTGGCCACAGGTGATACACAGAATAAAGTAAATCCTCCTACATACGTTGTACCTGTTTATCTGCATTCTTTTCTACAGCTGTTCAAAATTGAGAATTTATAAAGCTTTGAGAAAAAAGGGGGCGGAGAGCTGCAGTTACACTCTGCAGAGCTCAGTAAGGAGAGCTCTGAAAGCTGATTGGAGTGAAGGGACTTACCCCCTTCAAACAGTTCACAGGAACAGCTGTAAATCAGCTGAGCTCCCTCAGGAAAATGTCAGGAAAATGTTTCCAAAGTGATTTGTGCTAATAGCAGAGGAATGAAGCAGCAGACAGCAATGACACTTAATGCTCTTAAAGTATAACTAAAGGCAAAACCTTTTTTTTTAGTTTTGGATAGAGTGCAGAGAGATTAGAACATTTGTCAATTGTTATTGCTATTTGTGCTCCTGCTATGGAGATTCATCCTCTCTATTTATCATGTTTACCTTTACCATTGAAAGCAAAAGTAAAAGAAAAATGTTGGGTTGCCCCCAGAAAAGTAATAGAGGAAAAATCTTCCAATGGGGACACTAGTTCTGGTAACCCCCTGTCCCCAAGGAATTCCCTTAATTCCCTTAACTTCCAGTTTGGCTATGGGACAGGAAGTGAAGGGAAATCTCTGCAATGGGACACAGATGGCAAAAAAAAAAAAAAAAAAAATCTGACCGGGGTTATAACCCTCCTTTTTCTCTATCCAAAATGAAAAAAAAAGTTTTGCCTATAGTTCTACTTTAATTGAGACAAGTACACACTGCAGAGGGATATGCTTTGGTCATACTTCATGTCTGAAGTTTACAACCACTTTAAGGGTAGGGATGGGCTTCGTGTTCGGATCAAACATATGTTCGATCCGAACATCTCCTGTTCGCTGGTTCAGGTTTGCCCGAACATTATGGGGCGTTCGTGGCAACTTCGCCCGCCCCATAATGTTTTAAAATGTCAGCGTGAGAGCTTTGATTGGCTAAAGGCATCCTGCCTTTAGCTAATCACTGCACAGCAGTCTCAATCCACACCCCACACTATATAAAGATGCTTATACAGCGACTCTATGATAGTATGTCGGCGGCGGTGTTAGAGAGATAGTGTAGGTTCCTGAAGACAGGCAGTTTTAAATGTTAAAAAAAAAAAATAGATCGCTAGCTAGATAGATAGTTAGAAATCTGTTGATTAGTGCAGTAGGTTAGTGTAGGGAAAAAATAAATAAAAAAAAAGATATATATATCTATATCTATATATATATAGATGTCTATATCTAGCTATATCTATCTATAGATCTATATATATATATATATCTATATATATATATATATATAGATATAGATATATGATATGTATCAACCAGCAAGGCCCAATTTTTGGCCACCTGTTTCACTGGGGGCTTTCATCAGAATTTGTAAACTAATTTACAACATCAGGCCCAGTTCCTCCGTCCAACAAGAGTAACTACAAGGGGTTACAGTGTTCTGGCACTGCCAGCACACAAGGCCCAATTTTGGCCACCTGTTTCACTGGGGGCTTTCGTCATAATTTGTAAACTAGTTTACATCAGGCCAGTTCCTCTGTCCAACCAGAGTAACTGCAAGGGGTTAAAGTGTTCTGGCACCGCCAACAAGCAAGGCCCAATTTTTGGCCACCTGTTTGGGGGCTTTCGTCATAATTTGTAAACTAATTTACAACATGAGGCCCAGTTCCTCCGTCCAACAAGAGTAACTGCAAGGGGTTACAGTGTTCTGGCACCGGCAGCACACCAGGCCCAATTTTTGGCCACCTGTTTGACTAGGGGCTTTCGTCAAAATTTGTAAACTAATTTAAAACATCAGGCCCAGTTCCTCCGTCCAACAAGAGTAACTGCAAGAGGTTACAGTGTTCTGGCGACAACAGCCAAGGCCCAATTTTTGGCCACCTGTTTGACTAGGGGCTTTTTTCAGAATTTGTAAACTAATTTAAAACATCAGGCCCAGTTCCTCCGTCCAACAAGAGTAGCTGCAAGGGGATACAGTGTTCTGGCACCGCCAACAAGCAAGGCCCAATTTTTGGCCACCTGTTTGACTGGGGGCTTTCGTCAGAATTTGTAAACTAATTTACAACACCAGGCCCAGTTCCTCCGTCCAACAAGAGTAACTGCAAGGGGATACAGTGTTCTGCCACCGCCAACAAGCAAGGCCCAATTTTTGGCCACCTGTTTGACTGGGGGCTTTCGTCAGAATTTGTAAACTAATTTACAACATCAGGCCCAGTTCCTCCATTCAACAAGAGTAACTGCAAGGGGTTACAGTGCTCTGGTACCGCCAGCACACAAGGGCCAATTCTTGGCCACCTGTTTGACTGGGGGCTTTTGTCAGAATTTGTAAACTAATTTACAACATCAGGCCCAGTTCCTCCGTCCCACAAGAGTAACTGCAAGGGGTTACAGTGTTCTGGCGCCGCCAGCACACAAGGCCCAATTCTTGGCCACCTGTTTGACTGGGGGCTTTTGTCAGAATTTGTAAACTAATTTACAACATCAGGCCCAGTTCCTGCATCCAACAAGAGTAACTGCAAGGGGTTACAGTGTTCTGGAACCACCAACAAGCAAAGCCCAATTTTTGGCCACCTGTTTGACTGGGGGCGTTCGTCAGAATTTGTAAACTAATTTACAACATCAGGCCCAGTTCCTCCGTCCAACAAGAGTAACTGCAAGGGGTTAGGTTACAGTGTTCTGGCACCGCCAACAAGCAAGGCCCAATTTTTGGCCACCTGTTTGACTGGGGGCTTTCGTCATAATTTGTAAACTAATTTACAACATCAGGACCAGTTCCTGCATCAAACAAGAGTAACTGCAAGGGGTTACAGTGTTCTGGAACCACCAACAAGCAAAGCCCAATTTTTGGCCACCTGTTTGACTGGGGGCGTTCGTCAGAATTTGTAAACTAATTTACAACATCAGGCCCAGTTCCTCCGTCCAACAAGAGTAACTGCAAGGGGTTAGGTTACAGTGTTCTGGCACCGCCAACAAGCAAGGCCCAATTTTTGGCCACCTGTTTGACTGGGGGCTTTCGTCATAATTTGTAAACTAATTTACAACATCAGGACCAGTTCCTGCATCAAACAAGAGTAACTGCAAGGGGTTACAGTGTTCTGGAACCACCAACAAGCAAAGCCCAATTTTTGGCCACCTGTTTGACTGGGGGCGTTCGTCAGAATTTGTAAACTAATTTACAACATCAGGTCCAGTTCCTCCGTCCAACAAGAGTAACTGCAAGGGGTTACAGTGTTCTGGCACCGCCAACAAGCAAGGCTCAATTTTTGGCCACCTGTTTGACTGGGGGCTTTCGTCATAATTTGTAAACTAATTTACAACATCAGGACCAGTTCCTCCATCCAACAAGAATAACTGCAAGGGGTTACAGTGTTCTGGCAACACCAACACACAAGGTCCAATTTTTCGCCACCTGTTTGACTGGGGGCATTTATCACAATTTTTTACAAGAAAATTAACAAAAAAATTACGCATGGATCCCCCCAAAATCCAAACCGGTCCCTTCAGGTCTGGTATGGAATTTAAGGGGTACCCCATGCTAAAAAAAAAAAAAAAATGAAGTGCGGTTTCCCCCCAAAATTCAAACCAGGCCCTTCAGGTCTGGTATGGAATTTAAGGGGAACCCCATGCCAAAATTAAAAAAAAAAAAAGATGTACGGTTCCCCCAAAATCCAAACCAGGCCCTTCAGGTCTGTATGGATTTTATGGGGAACCCTGTGCCAATTTTTTTTGAAAAAATGGCGTGAGGTCCCCCCCAAAATCCAAACCAGACTCTTATCCGAGCACGCAGCCCTGGCATGGCAGGAGGGGGTGGGGACGAGCGAGCACCCCCCCTCCGAACCATACCAGGCCACATGCCCTCAACATGGGGAGGATGCTTTGAGGTCCCCCAAAGTACCTTGCCCCATGTTGATGGGGAGAAGGGCCTCATCCCCACAGCCCTGGCCGGTGATTGTGGGGGTCTGCGGGCAGGGGGCTTGTCAGAATCTGGAAGCCCCCTTTATTAAGGGGGCCCCCAGATCCCGACCCCCCTAAGTGAATATGTTTGGGGTACTTTGTACCCCTGCCCATTCACCAAAAAAGGAGTGTAGTGTGAACAAAAACAATAGGCAGTTTTTGACAAGTCCTTTATTTTGTATTATAGCTCTTTCTTCTTTCTTCCTCCATCTTCTCCTGGCCCACTCCTTCTTCTGGTCTTCTGCTTCTTCTTTTAGTCTTCTTGCTTCCTCTCTTTGTGTTCAATCTTCAGTCTTCATCTTCATCTTGATCTTCTTTCTTCTTTCCCCGCCACCGCTCTTTCCGCTGGTGCAGTTCGGCCCCTGCGCGTCTTGCCGCATGAGCGGTCTTCGCAATGACAATAATTTTATAAGAAGGGGCGGGGCCACCCAGTGACATAACTGAGTGAACCCGCCCCTTATTACATCATGTGATGTCAGAGGGGGCGGGTCACCCATTTACATTAGGGTGGCCCCGCCCCTTCTTATAAAAAAACCTGTCATCGTGAAGACCACTCATTCGGCAAGACGCGCAGAGGCCGGGCTGCAGTAGTGGAGAGCGCGGCGGCAGGGACAGAAGATGAAGATGAAGATTGAAGATGAAGAGAGGAAACAAGACTAAAAGAAGAAGACCAGAAGAAGGAGCGGGCTAGGAGAAGATGGAGGAAGAAAGAAGAAAGAGCTATAATACAAAATATAGGACTTGTCAAAAACTGCCTAAAGGTTTTTTTTACACTACACTCCTTTTTTGGTGAATGGGTAGGGGTACAATGTACCCCAAACCTGTTCACATGGGGGGGGTCGGGATCTATTAAAGGGGGCTTCCAGATTCCGATAAGCCCCCCCCACCCGCAGACCCCCACAAGCACCGGCCAGGCTTGTGGGGAAGAGGCTCTTGTCCCCATGGATTTTAGGGGGACCCCCATGTCAATTTGTTTTAAAATTTGGCACGGGGTTCCCCTTAATATCCAAACCAGACCCAAAGAGCCTGGTTTGGACTGGGGGGGGGGGGGGGG
>BLSH010446313.1:94796-107169 GCA_018402905.1 Glandirana rugosa
GCCCCGCGGCCTACATACCTAAGGTTACAAAAAACAAAAAAAATTTCGGGCACTAATCTCGTACTCCGAGATTTACCGAAGTTTTTTCCCACCCGAGTCCCGTATCTCGTGACGCGGGACTCGGGAGTGTCACTGGTGACTGAAACACGGGGATACACTACTTTTTTCACTCAAATCATTTTTTTTTTTTAATTTTTGATATATTTTACTTTCAAGATGGGTTAGTTAATTTAGGGTTGGGGGTTTTTTAAAAACTCGGGGGGGTTAGGGTGTAATTGTATACTTACGTGCGCAGTCGCCGCAGATACGTTATTTTACAACTAAACGTGTACAATGTATATCGACTTGTGTGATCTCACTCTTGTTATTAACATACTGTTGGGGGGGGGGGGGGGCCCGGGTTGTCATACAATTATTGTTCTCACTCTAGTGTGTTCAGCTATATGTAACATGTGCAAATCAACATTTTATTGCATAGACGCCGCTGACGCGTGCATTCATATGTTAATGTGGGATTGGGGGGGCTCAAAAATTTTTTGGGGGTTGGGATTTAATTGATTGGGTAGAACTTTCATTTTATATAGTTTTTAATTTTTTTTTTTTACTAAACTCACTTTTTTCATCACATAGGGGCACAAAGTCAGTGGTCACTGTGAGGGCTCAGGGCGCAGTGCTCTATGCCCTGAGCCCACCCTTTTTTGAAGCCATTTAGAGCCTCATGCTCTAATCACGGGCTTTAAAAAAAACAAAAAACATTGGAATCCATACATCCGGCGCCCCGCATGTAGATTAGGGGCCGGAAGCATGGATTAGGGGGGGCAGCGCCCCTGTGCCCCCTATTGACGGGCCTCCGCTGCCCCAAACAATCAGAAAGGGGTTTATCAGAGAAAATGAATTTACCCCAGTCCTCAGCAGTCCAATCTCTGTACTTTTTTCAGAATATCACTCTGTCCCTGATGTTTTTCCTGGAGAGAAGTGGCTTCTTTGCTGCCTTTCTTGACACCAGGCCATCCTCCAAAATTCTTCACATCACTGTGTATATAGATGCACTCACACCTGCCTGCTGCCATTTCTGAGCAAGCTCTGCACTGGTGGTGCCCTGATTCTGTAGCTGAATCAACTGTAGGAGACGGTCCTGGCGCCTGCTGGACTTTCTTTAGCGGCCTGAAGTCTTCTTCACAAATGCAGTGGAAATGTTTTTTATGGAATTAAGTTAATTTTTTATGGCAAAAAGGGACTTTGCAATTAATTGCAATTCATATGATAACTCTTCATAACATTCTGGAGTATATGCAAATTGCCATCATAAAAACGGAGGCAGCAGACTTTGTGAAAATTAATATTTGTGCCATTCTCAAAACTTTTGGCCATGGCTGTATAATATTTGGGGGCTCTAAGTAATTTTCTAGCAAAAAAATACAGATTTTTACTTGTAAACAACAAATGTCAGAAAAAGGATGGGTCCCTAAGTGGTTAAGCATTTACAAGGGCGTCATGTACTGAAAATTGGCCTTATTTAAAACAGAGCTGACATTTTTAAACAAAATGAAAAAGTTAAACACACTGATATATACAACACTAAAATACACTCCCTAGCAGATTTTTTAAAAAACAAAAAACAAATAAAGGTTGTCATTTCAAATCCAATAAACAGAAAATGCATATGATTATTGAAAGTGTCTACTTGTTATATTAATGGATTGAGTAAAATGGATGTGAAATACTGTTTGTATTTAAATAATCAATAGTCTCAGAGCCATGGTTATGCATCTTAGCGCTTGGCCTCTTTACCAGAGAGCAGTGTGACTTCTGGAATGGAACATCAGATTTCTGCTGAGCGGTTTTGTTCTTTAATGAAGTCTTACTTAATAAAATTACTATTCATGCCAGGGGTCTATTTAATTTAATGGTGCTTTCCCGCCTCCATAGTATAAAGCCCTCAGGAGATGGAATTCTGCTCTGCCCCTCTTAGCCTGTGTCACACAATTGTTTAGACAGGTGCCATATATATTTATAGAATCACTGGAGCGCATGGAACAAGAGAAAACTTTATGGATATAAAACTACAAGGGCAAAACGTAATGGTTTTCCTGTGCAGATGGAATAAATCTTTCCATAAGCCTTAATGTATTGTTGTAGTCAACAAAAGAAAATTCCTCTGTAAATATGGAAAAGGTTAAAATCACATATCATAGCTATAGTGCTACCAGACTGTGTGGTCTTTTGAATAAGAGGAGTAAGCAGAAAAAGGGATGATCCGTCACACATTATCAGTTAACCCTGTACACACTGCTACACACTCAAACATATATACTGTATACAGAGGCGTAACTAGAACCTTCAGGGCCCCGGTGCAAGAAATTATGAAGGGCCCCCATGACCCCTGGCCAGGGCCCTTCCCTCTTCCCATTGATCCTGGGGCTCCTTAGTCCTATTGTGGGTCCCTTTATTACGGTGCCGCAGTGGGGCCCTTTCACAAGTTCTGCAGCAGGCCCCAGGGGGGCCAGGGAAGCACACAGGGACCCTGGGAACAGCAGAAGACAAGTAAACTGGATAGAGGAAAATGGAGGAGATTGGGTCCTCTAAATGCCACCCCCGCCATTCCTCCTTTACAGGTGTACAAGGGAGGCACACGGGCCCCCTGGACCATGGGGCCCGGTTGCAATTGCAACCCCTGCAACCCCTATCGTTACGCCCCTGACTGTATATATAACAAACACTATATTAAAATTAGATCTGCATATCAATATATTGTAACATATACTGGCCAATGACTCCAACCAGGTCCCCTTCCCTTTACGAAATATGAAAGAGTGTAACTCCACTTTTGTGGGAAAAAAAATAGCAAATAAAAAAATAATAATAATATAGTGTATACAATTGTGACTCAAGTCATATTGTAATTGAATGTTATTAAAAACGAACTTTACCTTTTCAATCTGCAGCTCTGTAATTTTCTGTAAAATGCAATGCAATGTAGCTACCTGGAGGTTTTCTGTACACAGACACATAATTTCCTGCTTATGTAATTGGCTCTCTGATTTTACCAGTCTGCACTAAGATACAAGTCAACATGGGAGACACTACTTGACCTCAAACTCTTTGGCGAAGAATGGGATAGAATCCAAACCCACACGCACAAAGGGTCAGCAAATGTTTCTGTTCAGGAAAATGAATACAAACTTTTCTAGGGGTGGTACAGACACTCCTGTAATCCTCCACAAATTTTCACCTTTAACATCCCCTCTGTGTTGGATATGCGGATCTGCACCTGGATCCTTACTACATATCTGGTGGTCCTGTCCAAAAATATAGGAATTCTGGAAAGAGGTGCATGATGACATAACTAAAACAACCACCTTCACCATTGACTTTACCCCGGCGCAATACTTGCTACATCATACCTCCCTTCCAGAATCTACACATCACAAATCCAGTGGCAGCTGGTGAATTTTTAGGATGGGGGGTGCCAGGCCCCGCCCTTCCCTTTTGACCTCCCCTACTTCTCCTAAGCCCCACCCCTTATCAAATACACCCACTCTGTCCCTTGTATTCCACATATTGTGTCAGGAGTATACAGCTCAGTGTCACAGTTTACAGCTCAGCATCACAGGTGGGGTATATTGCAGCCAGTAACACAGTATGCAGCCAGTACACAGGTATTGCAGCCAGTGCACAGGTAGCAAGTACACAGGTATTGCAGCCAGTACACAGGTAGCCAGTACACAGGTATTGCAGCCAGTACACAGGTAGCCAGTACCCAGGTATTGTAGCCAGTACACAGGTATTGTAGCTAGTACACAGTTAGCCAGTACACAGGTTTTGCAGCCAGCACACAGGTAGCCAGTACACAGGTATTTCAGCCAGTACACGGGTAGCCAGTACACAGGTATTGCAGCCAGTACACAGGTAGCCAGTACACAGGTATTGTAGCCAGTACACAGGTAGTCAGTACACAGGTATTGAAGCCAGTACACAGGTAGCCAGTACACAGGTATTGTAACCAGTACACAGGTAGCCAGTACACAGGTATTGCAGCCAGTACACAGGTATTGTAGCCAGTACACAGGTAGCCAGTGCACAAGTATTGTAGCCAGTACACTGGTAGCCAGTACACAGGTATTGCAGCCAGTACACAGGTAACCAGTACACAGGTATTGTAGCCAGTACACAGGTAGCCAGTGCACAGGTATTGTAGCCAGTACACAGGTAGCGAGTACACAGGTATTGTAGCCAGTACACAGGTAGTTAGTACACAGGTATTGTAGCCAGTACACAGGTATTGTAGCCAGTACACAGGTAGTTAGTACACAGGTATTGTAGCCAGTACACAGGTATTGTAGCCAGTACACAGTTAGCCAGTACACAGGTTTTGCAGCCAGCACACAGGTAGCCAGTACACAGGTATTGCAGCCAGTACACGGGTAGCCAGTACACAGGTATTGCAGCCAGTACACAGGTAGCAAGTACACAGGTATTGTAGCCAGTACATAGGTAGTCAGTACACAGGTATTGAAGCCAGTACACAGGTATTGTAACCAGTACACAGGTAGCCAGTACACAGGTATTGCAGCCAGTACACTGGTATTGTAGCCAGTACACAGGTAGCCAGTAGACAGGTATTGTAGCCAGTACACAGGTAGCCAGTACACAGGTATTGCAGCCAGTACACAGGTAGCCAGTGCACAGGTATTGTAGCCAGTACACAGATAGCGAGTACACAGGTATTGTAGCCAGTACACAGGTAGTTAGTACACAGGTAGCCAGTACACAGGTATTGTAGCCAGTACACAGGTAGCCAGTACACAGGTATTGTAGCCAGTACACAGGTAGTTAGTACACAGGTATTGTAGCCAGTACACAGGTATTGTAGCCAGTACACAGTTAGCCAGTACACAGGTTTTGCAGCCAGCACACAGGTAGTCAGTACACAGGTATTGCAGCCAGTACACGGGTAGCCAGTACACAGGTATTGCAGCCAGTACACAGGTAGCAAGTACACAGGTATTGTAGCCAGTACACAGGTAGTCAGTACACGGGTATTGAAGCCAGTACACAGGTATTGTAACCAGTACACAGGTCAGGCGGACTTTTTTTTTCTCATTCCCAGCAGGGAGGCGGCGCCCAAGCGCCCCTATTGACCATCCGCCGCTGCACAAATCATTGGCTCTCCATCTAGTGAATGCCACCAGATGATGCATCCCAGCAATATGGGGCACTACTACTGCCCCGACTTTAGCTGATTGGTATTGTCATATTAGTAATATTGCTGAAATGGAGGAGCTGATCAGTGTCGCACAAGGCAACCCTTCTATATTTACCTGCATTTGGGCATGTTGGCTCCACTTTTAACAATCATTGAATGCAGTGACAACTTAAAATGTGACGGGTCAACTGGCCGACGCCGGTCCTCATTGATAAACTGTCTTGAACACAACATAGAAGTGGTTTGGTACCCCAACAACTCCCATCTTGTGCTTACTTTCTAGTATATATGATATGCCGTACCATTCTTCAGGTCACACAAACTGTGGATCCATTCCCCACTCCCTTTGCAGTTTTCCCACTCATATACCTTTCCCTTGACTCTTTCTATTCACTCATCATATAGCTGTAAGGTTACATATTTCCATATAGATAACCTTGACTTAATTACATCCCCTTAAGTTGTTACCTAGACACCAATACCCTAACGAGATGTAATCGCACAAGAGCTGCATCAATTCACTTATAGAAACACATGTAAGAAACTTATAGAAACAGATGTAAGACAACAAACACATGTAACACTCACTAGGCTCTGTCAGGAAGCAGCCGTTGCCCCTGGAACTTGGGTTCGTAAGCCTGTGCGCGGGCGCACGTATCGTATGCGCGCTCCTGTGCACGTGTGCGCGTGCCTGTGTGCGTATGCGCCGGCATTGGCACCAAGAGGCCCATTTAAGCAGGCAGCACCCTGCAACCAGTGCTATCCGTTCTACAGCGTGCCAGTGTCCCGCAGTGATCTGTTCTGAGACTTCCTGTCTATCTGTGACCCGGCTTGACTCCGTATCTGCTTGAACTCTGCCTGCACTGACCCCCAGCTTGCCTACGACCATCCTTCTGCCTGACCCCTTTGTACTTCAATTGCCCGCCTGTTGCCGAACCTGCTTGCACCCGACCATCCGACTGCCTGCTCCTTCTGTACTGCTTTGCCCGCATGTTATTGACCCGGTTTGTATCACCACTCTTCCGTCTTGCATGAACCTCTGGACAACATCTCACCACCATCTGTGTCCAATCCAGCCCTCGTGCCCCCCTGCGCTCTAGAATTCCCTGTCTGCTCTACCAGGGGTTCTGGAACCAGGGCCGTAATAGAGGTTGCCCACTGCATAAGTCAGACTCCACCATCAGGAACGTGACAGCAACGGACAGCCACTCTGAGTCTGCGCAGGGGCCCTCTCTGAAGGATGATCTAGGTGTGCACCTAGCTGGGCTCACCCAAGCGGTAAAGGACTTATAAGTGGAGTACATCCGATTGGAAAACAGAGTCCTGGAACTCTCCCTGCCAGCTCCATCAAGTTCCAGCCTACCGGCTGCTCGCACTATTGTCACCTTGCCTATGGAGTCCAAGGTGCCCTTGCCCGATCGGTTCACGGGGGACCATAGGAAGTATCTGGCTTTTCGTAATGCAAGCGAGTTATACTTTGCAACCCCGCACCTTTTCCCTGGAAGCCACCAAGGTGGGATTGGTCATCTCTCTTCTACTAGATGATCCCCAAGCCTGGGCCCACTGACTATTGGAACAAAAGGCTCCTGAAACCACTGACCTCGTCCTCTTCTTCCAGTCCATGGCCCAGCTCTATGAGGACCCCCACCAGGCTGCCACCACAGAGGCCGCTCTACACATGCTCCAGCAAGACCGCCGTAAGGCGGAAGACTATGTCTTGGAGTACCAGCACTGGAATGATGAGGCGCTCTGTTATCAGTTTAGGCTGGGCCTCTCAGAGCCACTCAAAGACGTGTTGGCCTGTGTGGGTGTTCCAAGATCTCTGGATACGCTGATCAACCTGACCATCCAGTTTGACTGCCGCCTGCGGGAACGCAGAGCTGAGAGGTCCGCAGGATCTGCACAACCTGTCTGGATGTTACCCAGCTACCCGGGACCAGCCACACAAGACCTGCCGGAGCCCGGACCCCTACGTCCCTCACTCTCTCCTGAGAAGCGACACAGATGTCTGCCACATCACCTCTGCCGCTACTGCAGAGGCCCCGGACATCTTGTCAGGTCCTGTCAAGTCAAGTGTGGTAAGGGTCCCCACACTACCACAGGAGAAGTCTGATCCTTACCAAGTTCTTCTACCCACCTTGTCCTTCTCCTTCTTCTACAGCTCCCCAGTGGGAGCATCCATGTCCCAGCCATCCTGGACTCTGAGCCTGCAGCTGCTTTGTAGACCTGGCCTTTGCAGCCCAACACAAAATTCCCCTCAGACCTAAGACCCATCAGATGGTTATCCGCTTAGCTGACGGGTCTACCATTAAATCAGGAGCAGTCACCCACAAAACTATTCCACTTCTTGCCCACACAACGAGCGGCCACTCAGAACACCTGCTGTTGGACCCCATTGCGTCCCATCTCTTCCCGGTCATTATCTCTGCCATAGCTTTGGGCACACTGCCCCACCTTTGACTGGTCCACTGGAGAGGTTCAGTTTTCTTCCTCTTATTGCCAACACAACTGCCTACCGCCGGCTCTGGAATCACTTCCTTCCGTGCTCTGCCTGACCTCTGACCCGCACCGCTGTTCCTTCCGTCTACCATGACTTCCTCGATGTGTTCAGTAAGAAGGGGGCAGATGAACTCCCACCTCACAGATCTTACGACTGCCTGATAGAACTGTTACCTGGGGCTGAAGTACCTTTTGGCAGAATTTACCCACTCTCTGAGGTGGAGCTGAAGGCCCTCAAGGCCTATCTTGACGAAAACCTTAAGAATGGATTCATTTGGCCCTCCACATCACCATCAGGGGCTGGAATATTCTTTGTGGAAAAGAAGGACCACTCTCTCAGACCCTGCATATTTTACAGGGACCTCAATAAAATTACGATTAAAAACCGTTACCCCCTACCGAACTATTTCAAAGGCTAGGAGCAGCTACTGTATTCACCAAGCTGGATCTCCGCTGGGCATATGACCTCATTCACATCCGAGAGGGTGATGAATGGAAGACGGCCTTCTGCACACGCTTCGGTCACTATGAATATCTAGAGATGCCCTTCGAGCTCTGCAATGCCCCGGCCACCTTCCAGCCCCTGGTGAATGACGTGTTCCGTGACTACCTGGATCAATTCGTCATCATCTACCTTGACGAAATCCTAATTTTTTCTGCCTCCCTGGAAGAACACCGCAGGCACGTCATGTGCGCCTTACAACGTCTTCGGCAACATGGACTTTATGCTAAGGCCGAAAAGTGTGCGTTTGAGTGCGCCAGCATCCCATTTCTGGGCCTTAACATTTCAGCCACCGGAGTAACCATAGACCCACAGAAGGTCTTCGCCATCTTGGACTAGCCAGCTCCAGTTGACAGGAAAGGGGTCCAACGGTTTGTAGGCTTCGCCAATTTTTACGGAAAATTCATCAAGCGGTTTTCCGCTGTCATTTCACACATTACCCAGCTCACTAAACAGAGCTCCTGTTTCCACTGGTCTCCTGAGGCCCAAATGGCCTTTCTGGAGCTCAAAAAACTATTTACCTCCGCACCTGTTCTAAAGCACCCGGATTCAACTCTGCCTTTCACCCTGGAAGTGGACGCTTCTGAGACTGCAGTGGGAGCAGTCCTCTCCCAGAGACAAGGTCCAAAGGCCTCTCTACACCCCATCGCCTTTTTCTCCCGCAAGCTCATGGCACCCGAGAAAATTTACGATGTGGGGGATCGTGAACTTTTGGCAATCAAGTCCGCCCTGGAGGAATGGCGGTATCTGCTGGAGGGAGCTGTGCATCCTGTCATGGTCTTCATAAAAACCTAGAATACCTGCACACAGCTAAAAGGTTGAAGCCACACACGATGGGCTCTATTCTTTTCCCACTTCCAGCTGCACATCACATACAGGCCGGGGTTGAAGAACATTAAGCCGGATGCTCTGTCTAGGATGTTCAGCGAACCTGGCATCCTCACACCACTGGATACCGTCCTTCCTTCCTGGAGCTTCTTGTTAACTCAGGAAGATCTGCTATCTCAGGTCAAACGATCCCTGGCCACATCCCCCATGTCTCCTGACCCCAGGCTGATAATGATGGATGGGCTGTGGTGGTTCTAAAACAAGGTCTATATTCCAGAAGAGCAATGCCTAACAGTCTTGGAACTTTGCCACAACCACAAGTTGGCAGGGCACTTTGGAGGTCGCAAGACTGCGGAGCTGCTGCCATGCTCCTTTTGGTGGCTTTCCACTGATGAGGACTGTTGAAAGCACTTCAGCGCCTGTCCGGTCTGTACCCAGCATAAAACCAGCCGGGCTAAAGCTTGGGGCTTCTTAAACCCACTTCCCATTCCTGAACGCCCATGGTCCCACATATCTATGGACTTCATAGTGGAATTATCCCCATCTGGAGAATTTAACTCCATCTTTGTAATTGTGGATCGCCTTACCAAAATGGCTCACTTCATCCCTATGAAAGGCACCGCTACCGCAGCCGAGACCGCAGAGACATTTATTAAGAAGTGGTTCGACTTCATGGGCTCCCTGTTAACATCGTCTCGGATCGTGGGGTGCAGCTCACCTCTCGGGTCTGGAAAGCTTTATGTTCCACAATGAAGATCGAACTGGCATTCTCTTCCGCGTATCACCCCCAGACAAATGGCCAAACGGAAAGGACTAATCAGACCTTAGAACAACATATCCGCTGCTACTCCTCCTTTGCTCAAGATGATTGGGTCTCGCTGCTGCCTATGGCTTAATTCGCCTATATACATTCCGCTACCAAGCAGTCCTCGTTCTGGGCGACGTTCACCCCACGTTTATACCCAATCTAGTCCCTGAAAGCGTTGTACCTGCCGTACAGAAAACTGACGAATTCCTGGAAAGGAATAACAAACTTTTACAGGAAACACTGTCTCAGACGCAGGAGTGCAACAAGAGGGCATTCAACAAAAGAAGATGCGGGGAATTGGACCTGCAACCAGGCAACCGGGTTTGGTTGGCAACCAAGAACTTAAGGCTGTCGTGTCCTTCCAAGAAATTGGCCCCAAGGTTCATCGGTCCCTTTCCTGTAAAAAGGAAGATCAACAGGGTGGCATATGAGCTGGATCTTCCTCCTTCCCAACGGGTTCACCCAGTATTCCATGTTACCTTGTAAAAACCTGTAACCCAGGACCCCTTCCCGGGTCAGAAATCGGCCCCACCAGAGCCCATTCTTGTGGATGCTGAGGAAGAGTTTGAGATGGAAGCCATCCTTAATTGCAGGAAGAGGGGTGGGTCCACCCAGTTCTTGGTCAAAAGGAAGGGGTATGGGCCCGAAGAAAGCTCCTGGGAACCTGAGGACCATATTCATGCTGAGGAACTTGTTGAAGCCTTCTGGAGAAGACACCCAGATCTAAGAGCTTGTTTGGGCATCCGGAGGCTGCCCCTTGGGGGGGCAATGTCAGGAAGCAGCCTTTGCCCCTGGAACTCGGGTTCGGAAGCCTGTGCACAGGTGCACATAGGGTGTGCATGCACCTGTGCACGTGTGTGCGCTTGTGTGCATGTGCACCGGCATTGGCGCCAAACGGCAGCACCCACCAACCAGTGCTGTCCATTCTACAGCGTTCCAGTGTCCCGCTGTGACCCGGCTTTACTCCATATCTGCTTGAACTCTGCCTGCACCGACCCCCGGCTTGCCTACGACCATCCTTCTGCCTGACTACTTTGTACTTCAACCTTCCGCCTGTTGCTGAATCTGCTTGCACCCGACCACCCGACTGCCTGCTCCTTCTATACTGCTCTGCCCGCATGTTATTGACCCAGCTTGTATCACCACTCTTCTGTCTTGCACAAACCTCTGGACGACATCTCACCACCATCTGTGTCCAATCCAGCCCTCGTGACCCCCTGCGCTCTAGAACTCCCTGTCTGCTCTATCAGGGGTTCTGGAACCAGGGGCGTAAGAGAGGTTGCTCACTGCATAAGTCAGACTCCACCATCAGGTACGTGACAGGCTCTTCCATTCTATGCGACTGGATATACAGTTAGTCAGCCCACCCAGTGATGGGCGATACTGAAACAAGTTTAAAGTTGTACGAAGTTAACAGTTTTGTTTATTGTTTGCAATGAATAAGATAATTTTGGCAATATTATACCATTTTATACATGACTATATTGCTTTACCTCTTTGTATTTCATTACAAAAACCCTAATACAATTTCTTGGAAAAGCAAAAATACAAGTCAGATTCCTGGCATCCCCTGCAACAAAAATGTAATCTTTGGTGAGATACTCCCAACAGGAAATTACGTCTAAAAGGATACAGACCCTGTCATTTTCCTCATTAGAGCCCTGCAGGTGCAGCAACTTATGTATAATTATAAAACTGCTCCCATTAGATCCACTTTTCACATGGACACAGACAAACACACAGGGATTTCTTCAGAATAACAAAAGGTAGGAATCTGCAACAAAGTTTGTTAAAATCCTTGTAATGTACATAGCTCACCCAGAGGGAATTTTTTTTTTTTCAACTTACAAGTTACTTTTTAAATGTACAATCACTGTCATACATTAACCACTTCAGCTCCGGAAGGTTTACCCCCCTTTTCTATACAGCACTGTGTTACTGTAACTGATAATTATGCTGTCGTGCGATGATGTACCCAAATAAAATGTATGTCCTTTTCCCCACAAATAGAGCTTTCTTTTGATGGTATTTGACCACCTCTGCAGTTTTTATTTTTTGTGCTATAAAAAAAAGACCGACAATTTTGATAAAAAAAAAAACCAATATTTTTTACTTTCTGCTATAGAACATACCCAATAAAAAAATGTAAAAAATCTAATTCCTTCGTCAATTTAGGCCAATATATATTCTGCTACATATTTTTGGTAAAAAAATCCCATTAAGCGTATATTGATTGGTTTGCCCAAAAGTTATAGCGTCTACAAACTATGGGATATTTTTATGGAATTTTCATAGATTTTTTTTTACTAGTAATGGTAGCGTTCAGCGACTTTTAGTGGGACTGCAACATTGTGGCGGACGAATCAGACACTAAGTGACACTTTTTTGGGGACCAGTGACACTAATACAGTGATCAGTGCTAAATAATATGCACTGTAACTGTACTAATGACACTGGCAGGGAAGGGGCAATCAAAGGGCTAATTGTGTTCCCTGGAAGTGCTTTCTAACAGTGGGGGGGGGGGGGGGGT
>BLSH010446313.1:109438-121238 GCA_018402905.1 Glandirana rugosa
CCCCCCCCCCCCCCCCCCCCCCCCCCCCCCCCCCCCCCCCCCCCCCCCCCCCCCCCCCCCCCCCCCCCCCCCACCAAAATTCACATTTGCCTGTGTAGGTAAAAATCCTTGCACCGGCCCTGCTGCCACAGTATATTTAAGTGGTGCGGTCCTTAAGTGGTTAAAGCTGAAACCTTGGAAAACAAACTAAATCCATATATGTTAGCCTATTTTATGAACTGTTTTAAATGATGCAGATGAGACTAATTTACAACTCAAGTCCTGGATCCTCCTGAAAACTACTAAGCAATGCAGCCTGGTTAATGAAAATATGCAGAGCAACAGCTTCAATTTAATGGCAGCCCTCCAGCTGCTTGGAGCTTATACAAGGATGAGGGCTCCCCATGGGACAGCATTGAGTACTGAGCAGCTGGTCACCAAGCACCAGATGGGTCAAAAGGGGTTGGGTCACATGATCCACATAACCTTATATACTGCAAATTTTGTCTTTCCTCCTGCTGGCCTAATGTACTAGTGGGGGAAGTTGAGTATGTGCCGCTGGTAGGGCTGCCATTTAAGTAAACCCTTTTCTTTGCTCTGCATGGACAATTTTGCTTTAAGAACCTCACTGTGCTTTAGAGTTGAACCTCTACTACTAAAATGATATGTACAGGTAGTCCCTGAGTTACAAACATCCCACTTACATATGACTCATACTTATAAACCGAGGCAGCGTGACGTCACACTGGTTCCGGAAACCGCTGGGCAGCCATCTTGCTGTTCACCGCATGCTGCCACTTACTGCCCGGCAGGCCTGTCAGCAATCCCACATCACTGCAATGCCAGTTAACCCTACCCTGTGCTATCCAAAACGTAAACATTTTTGGCTGGAGTTACCCTTAAAAAATGTATCTGTTCCAAATTACATACAAATTCCACTTAAGAACAAACCTACAGTCCCTATCTTGTTTGTAACCTGGGGACTGCCCGTACTGAAAAAAATATGTAGGCTTCCAGTAAGTATAAGCAAAGGTCCCCATAGGAAACTGTTACATGAATGCAGGCCATCAACCAAGTCACCTACTGCCTTGGCATTCCCTTCCCTGCAGCTGCACATAACAAATGAGCGGAGATGCTAGTGACATTATTGACTTAATATGCCACATGACCATATTTGGTCCTTGACATTTTCTAAATACGGCCATGTGACCATATTAGGTCAGGGATGTTCCCAGCAACCTTGTCACTTTGTTACATGCAGTTGTGGGGTGGGGAATTCCACCAGTTCAGCTGATTTGGATAGTAGCCTGCTGTCATGTGACAGTTTCCCAGGGGTTTGTCTCTAACTGAGTTCAACCCAAACCTTATCCCTAGCTGCTATTACTGGCCTCTTTTAAAAATGCTACTTACCAGATAGTCACTCTGATCCAATGTTTTTCGTTTTTTTTAGTTGGAGTTTTTAGTTCCAAATCACCCAGCTGGAATACTTCAGATAAAGAGCTCTGACTTCACTTGGATCCAGGAAACTAGCATTTCTAGAAGGAAGTCAGTATTGCCAGCCATCATATTTTTCCTTTATTCACTCTCACAATAGTTTAAGAAATCTCAATTGTCTCAAGTTTTGTAAAAAGAAACACTTTTAAAGTGTTTCTAAAGGCAGAAGTTTTTTTTACCATAATGCAATCTATGCATTAAAGCGGAGTTCCACCCAAAAGTGGAACTTCCGCTTTAAGGGGAGGTGACCCTCTGACATGCCATAATTGGCATGTCTTCTTTTTTTGGGGGGGGGGGGGGGACCGTGGACCCTGTTTTCACAGGGTCCCAGGTCCAATTCCTACACTGGCGCCGAGGAGCCGGAAGTTCACCTTCCCTCCCTCCCACCCGGCGATCTTCTAGGGCAAGTCACAGGTCCTAGAAGATGCGCTGAGCCATTCACAAGCCGCAGCGTGACTCGTGCATGCGCAGTGAGCGCCCGGCTTTGAAGCCAAAGCCAGGTGCCCACACCTGTGATGCCAGCGCCACCAAGGGGAGGGGGAGAACAGCGAGCCGTCAGGCGGCCGCATCGCTGGAGCGAGGGACAGGTGAGTGGCCGATTGTTAAAAGTCAGCAGCTACACTTTTGGTAGCTGCTGACTTTTAACAGGGTGGAACTCCCCCCCAAATACATTCAAATGTTATAATAACACTAAAAAATGTTTTTAATAAAATAAAACAAATTGAAATAAATGTTACAAAATTACATTGTCATTCAATCAAAAAAACTGATTCATAACTCCACACGTGAAAAGATCTTGTTATGAAAAATATTGCAAAAGATATTGCAATCGCAGGAAACCATAAAAGAAGTGAAAGTAGTCAAATGTCTCCCAAAATAACTTCTATGGAGAAATCACCACTTGCAAAAATCCGCCACTACAGGTATATGAGGAGGCTTACCGGAGCATATGGACTTTAATGGAATTGATATATACAGTCAGGTCTATAAATATTGGGACATCGACACAATTCTAATCTTTTTGGCTCTATACACCACCACACTGGATTTGAAATGGAACAAACAAGATGTGCTTTAACTGCAGACTTTCAGCTTTAATTTGAAGTTATTTATATCCAAATCAGGTGAATGGTGCAGGAATTACAACAGTTTGTATATGTGCCTCCCACTTTTTAAGGGACCAAAAGTAATGGGACAATTGGCTGCTCAGCTTTTCCATGGCCAGGTGTGTGGTATTCCCTCACTATCCCATTTATAAGGAGCAGATAAAAGGTCCAGAGTTCATTTCAAGTGTGCTATTTGCATTTGGAATCTGTTGCTGTCAACTCTCAACATGAGATCCAAAGAACTGTCACTATCAGTAAAGCAAGCCCTCATTAGGCTGAAAAAAACAAAACAAACCCATCAGAGAGATAGCAAAATCATTAGGTGTGGCCAAATCAACTGTTTGGAACATCCTTAAAAAGAAAGAACGCAACGGTGAGCTCAGCAACACCAAAAGACCCGGAAGACCACGGAAAACAACTGTGGTGGATGACCAAAGAATTCTTTCCCTGGTGAAGAAAATACCCTTCACAACAGTTGGCCAGATCAAGAACACTCTCCAGGAGGTAGGTGTATGTGTGTCAAAGTCAACAATCAAGAGAAGACTTCACCAGAGTGAATACAGAGGGTTCACCACAAGATGTAAACCATTGGTGAGCCTCAAAAACAGGAAGGCCAGATTAGAGTTTGCCAATCAACATCTAAAAAAGTCTTCACAGTTCTAGAAAAACATCCTATGGACAGATGAGACCAAGATCAACTTGTACCAGAATAATGGGAAGAGAAGAGTATGGAGAAGGAAAGGAACTGCTCATGATCCAAAGCATACCACCTCATCAGTGAAGCATGGTGGTGGTAGTGTCATGACGTGGTCATGTATGGCTGCCAATGGAACTGGTTCTCTTGTATTTATTGATGATGTGACTGCTGACAAAAGCAACAGGATGAATTCTGAAGTGTTTTGGGCAATATTATCTGCTCATATTCAGCCAAATGCTTCAGAACTAATTGGACGGCACTTCACAGTGCAGATGGACAATGACCCGAAGCATACTGCGAAAGCAACCAAAGAGTTTTTTAAGGGAAAGAAGTGGAATATTATGCAATGGCCAAGTCAATCACCTGACCTGAATCTGATTGAACATGCATTTCACTTGCTAAAGACAAAACTTAAGGGAAAATGCCCCAAGAACAAGCAGGAACTGAAAACAGTTGCAGTAGAGGCCTGGCAGAGCATCACCAGGGATGAAACCCAGCGTCTGGTGTTGTCTACGCATTCCAGACTTCAGGCTGTAATTGACTGCAAAGGATTTGCAACCAAGTATTAAAAAGTGAAAGTTTGATTTATGATTGTTAATCTGTCCGATTACTTTTGGTCCCTTAAAAAGTTGGAGGCACTTATACAAACTGTTGTTATTCCTACACCGTTCACCTGATTTGGATGTAAATACCCTCACATTAAAGCTGAAAGTCTGCAGTTAAAGCACATCTTGTTTGTTTCATTTCAAATCCATTGTGGTGGTGTATAGAGCCAAAAAGGATTAGAATTGTGTTGATGTCCCAATATTTATGGACCTGACTGTATCAAGTTGGATCAAACGGGTCTTGGTGTTTTAAACACTGGGTAAAGATGCCACTCCACTCATCCGGGAACCAATCATGGGCTGCTAGAGAAGCGGTGCTGTCATCAACATAACCAATATAACAAGGATAGGCACTGGCCAGGATCGTCACAGGTATTTGAGGTAGGAATCCTCTCAATAGATCTTCTCACGTGTGGACTTATGAATCAGTCTTTTTTGATTGAAGGACAATGTCATTTTGTAACATTTATTTAAATTTGTTTTATTTTCTTTACAATATTTTTTGAGTGTTTTTATAACATTTGGGTATTGTCACAATATCTATGCACAGTATTAGCGCAGCACATTTTTACCTTGTATGTACACAATTTGTCTGTTGTAGTGCCAGACGCTTTTCATCAGAACAATAGCGCGGTATAGACACAAATTTTTTGCCCCTTAAATACATAACTGAACTTGATCCAGCAATGAGCAGAGACCCTCTCGAATCCTCATTGGCTCAGACACAGCAGCGGGTGACATTAACTCCTGCTGCTGTCAATCACAGACAGTGAGGAGGGAGCAGGGCGAGCTGCGCTCTGTGTGTCTTGCCCGGGAGCGAGCAAGCACGAATGCCCCCATAGCAAGCTGGGGTGGGGCCAGGAGCACCAGTGGGGGACTTGAGAAGAAGATGAGCGGGGCTGCTCTGCGCAAAACCATTGTATAGAGCAGGTAAGTATGACACATTTGTTATTTTTCAAAAATTAAAAAAATCTTTTAGAATTACTTTAGGAGATTTTCTTTCCTAAAGTGGAACCGCACTGCAACTGAGCACCACAAACCAAAAACACTATTTAATGTATTTTTTTAATATTCAAAGCAAACTCTCTCATCCATCCATGTATCTGTGCTTTATTTTGCTGAGCAATCACTTTAAAACAACCCCCCCCCCCCCAACATTCTGCCTGTGGCCATCTTGAGTAAGGGCAGATAATTCATGAAGCATTTACTTCCTGGAATCCATCTGCCTTTAGCTCTAGCATGCAGGTAGGAAGGTGTGGTTAGCTGAAAAAAACCCTCCTCCCTTCCTGAATATTCCTGGGATGTATGACATAATTTGCCTAGGCTTGGAAACCAGGAAGTAACTGAAGAAATATAAAAAAGAAAATTTAAAATAAGTTAATATAATATACTTTCCTATTTATTAATGCTAGCAAGGTACGGATTAAAAATAGTTAAATTGGAGTTCCACCCAGTTAAAAGTCAGCAGCTACAAAAAGTGTAGCTGCTGACTTTTAACAATCGTACATTCACCTGTCCCACGCTCCAGCGATGCGGTCGCTTGAGGGCTCGCTCTTCTCACCCTCCCCTTGGTGGCGCCGGCATCACAAGTGTGGGCACCCGGCTCTGGCTTCAAAGCCGGGCACGCATTGCGCATGCACGAGTCATGCTAGACCTTGTGAATGGCCAGGGTATCTTCTGGAACCTGTGATGAGTCCTAGAAGATCGCCAAGAGGGAGGTGGGGGGAGTTGAACTTCCTTGCCGCAGCTCTAGGAGAGGAAGTGGACCTGGGACTCTGTGAAAACAGGGTCCCCGGTCCCCCCACAAGAAAAAATTGCCAATTGTGGCATGTCAGGGAGCCACCTTCCTTTATAGCGGAAGTTCCACTTTTGGGTGGAACTCCGCTTTAATGTTGATTGAGAGAGTGAAGATCCGCTTTAAGAACTTGCAGCTGTTTGAAGACAATATAAATATTAATAAAGCAGGATTTTTTACACAACTCTAACCAGGTATGTCTCTAACATGCAATTTTTTTTCTACTAGCTTCGATGGGAGTGGGAATGGATAATATGTTATCTTGTGCTTTCCTTATTACTGTATCTTTTAAAAAGCTTCATAAATCCTCTAAGGACAAAATGCTTCATTTTGAGTGCACAAAGGTTTCAGTGTATATAAAAGGATTACTTTCCCCAGTGGAGCTGACTCCTGTGCTCTTAGGTGCAATTACTTTACAGCGAGACGGCTGTGTATTACAAAAATTCTCCCACTCAGTCATTGTCTCAAATATCTTTACATCTAATGAGCACCCAAAACTTTTCTACATTATCTCGGTAAATAATGTTAACATCATATTTTTTTATATATAAACTGGTGAATACTTCAGCTTTACTGAGAATTAACATCAGGCAATCATCTAGTGGTTTGTCCTCTAATTCAGAGGAAGAAGGTGAATCACCAGAACAAGTGCAGGACAATCCCATAATAATTCCCCAACAGGCTCTTGCCCAGGGAATCTAAGAAGATAAATCCTTCTCCTTCTTACAATTAAACCTCAGAAAAGCTGGTTTGTATGTTCCCAGAATTTTAGGTGGTGTTATTTTTAAGCAGGACTCAAGGAAACAGCTATTACTCAGCTGAAATGCATATATGGGATATTTTGTACTTATAAAACATTTCTAGTTCTGTCCATTCACTTCTGATATTTAAACAGCCCCATGCACACAGCAAAATCTTGACTTGCAGGACAGGAGATCTGTTTTTTTTTTCTGCAGTAAAAGTGTTACTAAACCCAGGATCCTGCATTCACTATATCTGGTCTCCCACAGTACACAGAACATGCAAATGCAATTATTTTAGTAAATATAAACTGTTAAATACCTTTTTTATCAGCAGTATATAGCAGTCTTGTGACTTCTATCAGTGTCTGGTTAAAGCTTGCAGGAGGAGTTTTCATTCTGCTCTGACTGACCTATGAGGCTGCAGGACCCTTGACCCTCTGTCTGGACAGTGCTGATTGACCCTGTGCCAATCACATGCACCATTCCAAAAAAAAACAAAAAACATACCAACCTTAGCATGTGCAGAGTGCCCCCAAGGCTCTGTTCTATTAGGAGATGGATTGGGGACAGTGGAAGAAGGGGAGGATCAGAGCAGACATGATCACACAGCCTTTTTACACAAGGCAGAAGATTAACCCCTTAGATTCCACAGCGAGTATAACAAGAATGCTATACAGCGTATACAGACTGATTTTACTGTGCATGTCAGTAATGATTTTGCTATTGTGTTTGAACAGTCAAAGGAGTAGCAGCACAATAATAAGCTAATTTTTGTCACTCTGCTTTCTCCTTCTATCAACATGAAATGATTGGATTCTTGTGCTGTTTCTCACTTTCTGTACTGTACATGGACTGCATGAAGTTAAATCCAGGCACTGAAATGGGCCATAGACGGATCAAAATTCAGCTGGCTCAGCAGGAACTGGTCAAATTTCAACTAGTTAGGGTATGCCCATGCTGGAAAATTTTTGCAGCGCTGATCAGTGTATTTTGACAGCGGCGAGTCCCACTGGCTGAATACAATTTCCCATTTGTGCGGATGGAGGAATCTGTTTCTTTCTTTTCATTCAGTCCTCTGGCTAAATGGAAAGAACAACCGTCCTATGACCAACTTTACAGTGCTTGCATTTAAAAAAAAAAAAAAAAAAATGAAATATGTGATGTCTATATCAGTGTGAAGTTCAGCTTTAACAAAGTAAATGTGTGGCTTAGGGCAGGTTTTTTTATATTGCAATATTAACTAATGTTTAGTGAAATCAAATGAATTAAAAACAACAAATACATGTTGCATTACATACTACATAAAACAATGTTAATGGGGAACTATACAGTACTGGCTATACTGGCTTTGAGTCTTTTTTGTTTTAATGTAAGCCCTATTGGATGACATTCTCCAAAGCACTGTATATGAAGCAAATGCCATGTTTAAAAAAAAATGCTTATTCTGACTCCAACTATTGCAGTAGTGACTTATCCCTTGCTGAGACCTCTATGCCTGGCCTGTATAGGCAGATATAATCACAGTGGACAGCCTTTATCAGATAGCTGAACTCTAAAAACACGTATTTTCCATCCACAAGCTATTTATTGATTACAGCAGTCAACAGGATGCAGTAGATGATTGAAAGACAGTATTTGAAGGTCAAAACATGGTAATGTATTCCCAGATGGGAGCAGATAGCATGAGGTTTGTACAGAAGTGGCCATCTCTTATCCCCCCAAGACAAAGGCAAGGAACAGGAAAAGGAAGTACATCAGAAAATGGGTGGAACACCGAAAGAAACAGAAAAAGATGGTGCAATAACCAAAATAACCACAAGATGGCAGTAAATTAATCAATTATATAAACATTACCATAAGTATGCATTGTATTGTAACTTACATACAACACATGTAACAGCACAATACAGTTTTTACTTTTTTACATTCTTCCAGATTCTACCACAAATGCCCCATTTTACTATTACCCTTGCTGCCTTTTTAGTGGACATGGAGGTGCGGAAAAGGTCCTTGTCCCTTAATAAAGGGTACATTGCAAGAGGATGGAAGGCTTTGCCAACCCCCTTGCAAAGTATCCCTCAAATGTTGGAAGGCATGTGACCTAGTTTAGTACAGGAAGGCGGGGGCAACCTGCTAGCTGCCCTCCATTTCCTGGCCACCCAGAAGCATGCCTGGAAAAGGGTCTGGTTGGAATATGTCTTGTTGCACTGTCACTTTTATTTTTAAACATTACTTGACTGAGGGATGCCCCGATTTCCCAGTATTAGATGTGTAGCACCCTCTAGATACTGAGGTTCTAGAATGAGGTTTTTCTCTGGCAGTGTAGGTCATTTTATGCAGGCCTAGATGGTTTCTAGGCCTGTTTGTTTTCTTTCTGGGCTGGGAGTGGCTCAGGGTAGCAGCTGGTGACTCACAGGTGGTGTCACTCCTTGGTTAGCTCCCCTTTTCTCCTAGAAGGTGCTAAAAGGAAGGGTGGAGAAGAGAGTTGGAGCTACCTGGGGTATCTTAAGGAGCCTTGACCAATCCCCAACTTGGAATGGCAGGGGGGCAGGCCTCCTTAAATACCTGGGGTCAGTTCAGCTGGGGAGGAGTTGTCGAGTGGAAGAGCTGAAGTAAGAGTGTGTGGAGGCTGCCAGGCCCACGGGGAGTTCCCCAGTCTGGGGGGGGGCACCCTGGGCAGGGCTTGGGTGCATCCAGGAGGAGAGAGAGATCCTGGAAGGAGAGGCACATGAGAGAGCAGAAAATAGGACAGCAGGAGACAGAATACTCTAAGAGTCTCTAGGAGGACTACTGGTCACAGCCAGGAGGGCTGGTGAGTGAGCACGGTCAGGAGGACTGGGGAAGCACACCTGAGAGAACTGGGAGATTGCAATTTGAGAGATGGGTGCAGAACCAGAGGAGAGGACTGTGAAAAGGGAAGTGGACAGAGGTCATTGCAGCCATGCTGGCTGGCAGGGCCTGAAGAGAGCTATCTGGGAGCGGTAGCAGAAGAGAGGACAGCTAGTACCTGAACTTTCTACACAAAAGAGGCCCGAGGCCTCTGCCTGCAAAAGGCAATTCACTGAGGCCTGGCTGAGTTAGTGTGTCAGGCCTAACCATGTGGTGCTAGTTAGTCTGGAGGAGTGACAGTCTGCAGCAAAGGAAGTGCTGGAGGAAGAGTACGGGCTCTTTTGCACATGCGGACCATGCAGGTCCACCTATCAGTTTTTCAGGCGGACCTGAATGGACCCTCCATGTACCTCTATGGAACGACGGATGTCAGCTGTGACATGTCCGTTGACATCCGCGCCACTCCGCTAAATCCAGACGGATGGAAACACTTTTTTCCATCCATCTGGCAGATCGGATGAAAACGGACAGGTGGATCAGTTTTCATCCGATCCCCCATAGAGGAGAGCGGGGCTCTGACAGGTCCGTCTCTGCATCGATCCCCGCTGAGCAAGCGGAGTACGTGAAAACAGGCATTCAAGTGTGAAAGGGGCCCAACAGTCTGCAGCAAGTGTTTGTGCTGGAGAGAAGAGAGTGCAAATTTGCATTGAATGTTCTTGGGCGTCCCATAATACCCAAATCCCTATCCAAGTTTAATATTCCCCAAATTAAAAGAACAAAACAAAGCAATGGACTGTTCTATGTCTCTGAGTGACTGAGCGATGGATGTCTGGCTGGACAGGATGACAGATGAACCACTACTTTTAGCAACTCCTATGGGGGCATGGCTACAGATACTTACAAATTAAAGTGACAAGAAAAGGAAAGTGTTCCGAGGTTTCCTTCTAAAATTCCAACCAGACCCTTATCAAGGCATACAACTGGTTGTGACCCCAATAAGACCCCTTTCACACCAGGGCCGCCCGAGTGTTAGCGGTAAAATACCATTATTGCGGCACTTTAACGCTCGTTATAGCGGCGGCGGTGGTGCGCTTTTAACTCCCCCCCACAAGGGGTTAAACAGGGGTTAAAAGTGCCGGTTAGCGGCACTCCCAAAGCGGTGTTCAGCTCTTCGGGAACGCTGCCCCATTGTTTGTGAATACACCGCTCCCACGCCGATGCAAAGATGCGGCTTGCAGGACTTTTTTAACCGTCCCGCAAGCGCACCGCCCCAGTGTGAAAGCACTCAGGATTTCACATTGGGGTGTATTGGGGGGGGAGTTTTTCAGGCGCTTTTCCATCGCTATTTTTAGCGCAAAAGCACCTGAAAAACGTGTTGGTGTGAAAGGGGTCTTAAGCTGTTTTCTCATTAACCTGGAAATAGTACTGAAGAGTGTTTTTACCCCACAGATGCCATTACAGCTCACACTACTGACCTCAGGGGCAAATTACATTCATTAACCACTTCAACATTAAGCCTATTTTGTGGACTTGGTGTTTACAAGTTAAAACTGTTTTTTTTTGCTATAACATTACTTAAACCCCCCAAACATTATATACTTTTTTTCTAACCCCCTAGAGAATAAAATGGTGGTCGTTGCAAAACTTTATGTCGCACCGTATTTGTGCAACAGTCTTATAAGCACGATTATTTTTGAAAAAAATCACTTTTTTGAGTGAAAAAATAAGACAACAGTAAAGTTAGCCCATTTTTTTCCATATTGTGAAAGATAATGTTACGCCAAGTAAATTGATACCCAACGTGTCATACTTTGAAATTGCGCCTGCTTGAAGAATGGCGACAAACTTTGCAACCTAAAAATTTCCATTGGCGACGTTTAAAAATTTCTACAGGTTACCAGTTTTGAGTTACAGAGGAGCTCTAGTGCTAAAATGATTGCTCTTGCTCTAACTATCGTGGCGATACCTCACATGTGTGGTTTGAACATCGTTTTCATATGCAGGCGCGACTTATGTATGCGTTCGCTTCTGCGCGCGAGTTCGCAAGGACGGGGCACTTCAAATTTTTTTTTTCTTATTTATTTTACTTTTTAATTTTTAATTTTACACCGTTCTTTAAAAAAAAAAAATTGGTCACTTTTATTCCTATTACAAGAAATATAAACATTCCTTGTAATAGAAAAAAGCATGCAAGGACCTCCTAAATATGAATCTGGGGTCAAAAATACCTCAGATCTCATATTTACAGTTAAATGTAAAAAAAAAAAATGACAGTTCAAAAAAAAAATGGGCCCTTTAAGACCGTTGGGTGGAAGCGACGTCGCTTCAGCCTTGCAATGTTATGGAGCCGAGTGGGCGGCATCTTCCACTCACTCGGCTTCCAGTGCAGGGGGGGGGGGGACGGATCCGATCATCTCCACCGCTCCCGACGGTCCGGTAAGTGGTGGAGATGACAGGAAAGTGGCGGAGGGGGGGGGGGGTGCACCTCTCACGACACCAATAAAAGTAATCTTGCGGCGAATCCGACGCTAAGATCACTTTTATCTTGGAGA
>BLSH010446313.1:139482-151552 GCA_018402905.1 Glandirana rugosa
AACTGGAAGGTATTAATCTCCCAGGTAGACGAGACCATTCATAAGTCAAACGAACACACAACCACTTAGTGGCCCACCTCTTTCAAAGAAAAGGCTAGATCAGACGTGTCAGACTGCCTTCAACCTAAAAAAAAAAAAAAAACCTTAAACCTGTGAAATAAGTGTCAAAAAACAAAAATATGCTCATTAACAAGTGTACTTGCAATAACGACTTAACACGTACTAACATATCGTGTTGAACAACAGAGATATATATGATAATAACACAAAGTATAGACTGTAAAATTCAACGTCGACAAAAAGTGAATTACAAAAACCAACAAACCAATATAATCGCGCCATGACGGGGGGGCTGATTGGGCATTTCTAGGTAGTACAAAGGGAAGGGGGGGGGGGCAGTACCGCGCTAATATAACCAAACAACCAAAAACATTAAGTGAAAAACAGCTGCAACTTAAAATGTCAGATATGAAACACAATAATAGTATATATAGAGACAACAAGTTGTGCTATACAATCATGCACAATTCAGCAATAACGTTCATGTGAACAATTACTCGTATAAAAACAAAAAACTGTGAATAAAGTGTCCAAATTCCAAAAAAAAAAAAAAAATCCAACTTCCGTCAGACTGTGCAGACTAGATCGGAAAAGAAACTTTCTCCACCCGGTGATTCACCAACACACAAGCAAACTGAATACTTACCAGAGCAGATGGACCCTCTAATTATGGAAGGTCAAACAGACATATGGGTGTATGCCACCTCCAGCATAGATGATCTCACCACAGCTTCTCAACCTTGTATCTCAGTTCATGCGTTCATATAGCACACCGGAAAATAAAGAAAGGGGGGGCACCGGTAGTGTAGTATATCAAAATGACGTATTTATTCCAGGCTAAGGCACTTATGAAAGGTCCAGCAGCCAGTATGTTTAAAAAGTTGTACAAATATCGTACACAGAAAAAACTCATTACCCGACCAGGTTTCGTTGCAAAAGGACTTCTTCCGGGGCATAAGGAGAGGTAGTGTTGAAGCTAGCCTACTCACCTCTGACCTCCATAGATTACTGTTGAACCACTTCCATGATGTGTTGACTTTCTTTTTTTTAAACCGCTTAAAGGCTAACTCCACTTTCATGGGGAAAAAAATAGCAAACAAAGAAAAGATAATGTAGCGCATATAACTGTGACGCAAGCCTTATTGTATTTGAATGTTATTAAAAATTACCTTTCCTTTTCCATCTGCAGCTCTGTAATTTTCTGAAAATGCAGTGAAATATATTGTAGCTACCTGGAGTTGTTCTATACACAGAATGTGTACTGACCACTCCCCAGAAACATAATTTCCTGCTTGTGTGATTGGCTCACCAATTTTTCCAGAAGTCTCTCTAAGATACAAGTCTGATTTCAGGCATCCCCTGAAACAAAAATGTCATTTTTGTAGAGATACTTTCAATAGGAGCCTGTCTAAAGGGATGCAGGCCCAGCAGATTTCCTCATTAGTGCTCTCCAGCTGCACACCTGATTGATAATTATGAAACCACTCCCATTAGACCCACTTAGCAGAGAGGCACAGAGGAACACAGAGGGATTTCTTCACAATAACAAAAGGTAGGAATCTGCAACAAAGTTTGTTATAATTCTTGCAATGTACATAGATCACCCAGAGTGGAATGTTTTTTTCTCAACAAAAGTGAAGTTACGCTTTAAGGTCCGCCCTATAACAGTTTTACTGCTACAGGACTGCACCTCTGGCTCCTCCGGGTAGGGGGTACACATGTGCGCCGCCGGCGGCTTGCTCCCACTATGATCACTCCTGCTGTGATCCACCAGCACCTGCTTCTCATCAAGCAGAGAGACAGAACGTTCTGACAGAAGGGAAGGCATGGATCCTATGTCTCTGCAAAGCATGGGCTAGGATCAATGTCTTCCCCTAGTAAAAGCACCTCCCACAGTGCTAGGCACACAGTTAACCCTTTGATCGCCCCTGATGTTAACCCCTTCCCAGCCAGTGTCATTAGTACTCTGACAGTGCATATTTTTAGCACTGATCACTGTATTAGTGTCACTGGTTCCCAAAAAGTGTCAAATGTGTCAGCTAGTGTCAGAATGTTCACTGCAGTATCGCAGTCCCGCTATAAGTTGCTGATCGCCGTCATTACTAGTAAATAAATACATAAATAAATGAAAAAGGCTGCTCTGGCACTTCTTTAGACTTCCATACACTGGCCTCTGAAAACCAGAGTGGTTGCCCCTTTGTGGCGACTGTGTCTCCTTTACCTCTAGACTTGATCCTCGCTTGCCCCTGGCAACAGGAGTGGTCGTCCCTTATGGTAACTGTTTCTCCCTCTGGCAACAATCCAGTTCCCCCTCAGGCAGAACCTCTGCAATGATCAGGCTCTCCTCGGGCTGAGCCTCTACACATGTGGCTAGGCCTCAGTCTTCAGGCCTAACCTTCAGCTGCTGCTACACGTACAGCCCCCATGCTGCAGCTTGGGGCTAAAAGAACTATGATCACCTGACCCCTTCCCCTTAAATAGATTATCCCAGCATGCAAAATAGCTACTCTGATTGGCTGAGAAAATATGTCTATTCATAACATGAACTCACTGATCTTGTCATTCTAATGATAAGATCACAGTAAGTTCAGGTAGGCAGTGCCACCTATTGACAGAAGAGAGAGATGCACCAGTTTCAGGCTTAGGGCAACAGTCAGTGGATCCAACTACCAAGTAGCCAGGCTAGTTACCACCTAGCAAACTAAATTTTTTAGTAAGCCTGCCTCACACAAGGGGGCTACATCTAAATTGTCTGTCTTTTTTTGTTTATAGCGCAACAAATTAAAACGCAGAGGTGATCAAATACCACCAAAAGAAAGCTCTATTTGTGGACATACATTTTATTTGGGTATCGCATGACCACGCAATTGTCAGTTAAAGTAAAATATGGTTCGGACTGACGCGTTTCCCTGTAACAGGCTTCGACTAGGAAAGGAGGCTCCAGTGGAAGCCTGTTATGGGGAAATGCTTCAGGCAGAGCCATATTTGGGACATCATTCCACACGAGCATGCTGGTACTGACCTCCGCCATGTGTTTGTTTGAAACATTGATGTGAATCTGCCCAATCGAAGCAACTGGAAGCTGACTTCTGTGTATTTGGTATTATGGAGTCACCCTTATGATTGTCGGTGAAACAGACATCTTCCACAGCCTGGCCGCCGAGCCCTTTGGATAAAATCAAGCAAGTGTGATCTAATTTGAGATCCATGATTTCTAGTAAGCAGCCTGTATATGTGGTGAAGGGGTTTGCTTGAACATCGCTTTGTCTGGATCTTTCATGAACACTGGCATACAATTTTACTTCATCACTGAATTGGGTGTCTGCTCTTATAATCCTCTCTAATTAGGGGATTTTTGTTTCTGAGCTTTTAAGGCCTCATGCACACTGCTGCCTCTAAACAGACGTTTAGAGGCATTTGGGCGCTTTTTCCAGCTGCCCCTGAACTCATCTAATGTTATCTTATCTGTACATGTACACAGGGTCATTTAAGGTCGTTTCCAGGCAGTTGAATTTTAGAGGCATTTCTTGGAGAGCAAAAAAATGCATTCCAGATGGGTGTTCAGTGGCATTTGAAACGCCAAATGCCTGTAACAGCTTGTAAACGCGCCTAAATGCAGTAACGCTCCTAGACGCGAATGCGGCAAAACACGGCTAAATGCCGCATGAAAAATGCGGCAAAACTGACATTTTTAGAAATCGGTTTCTGGCTGTCAAGGTGGAACATTCAGGGGAGGTTGAAAAGCGTCCCGTGTGCATGAAGCCTAAATGGACAATTTTTTTGTTTAAAAGATAACTTCTCTATTGTTAATACATTGGATGTTTGTTTTTACCTAAAATTATTCACACCTAAGGAATTTTGTTTGAATTTTCTAGAAGGACCTTTTTTTTTTTTAAGTCTTGTATCATTTCGATATATGCACTTGAATTTGTTTCATTCATGTAAGCACTCTTTAAAGTTGTTAAAATGAGTTTGTCATGTGGGTAGCGCACCAATCTTTTTAAATTTTTCAGGCGCTACGGTGCTAAACATAGCAACTGTACAGCGCCTATAAACCCCCCCCCCCAATTCTCCCCAGTGTGAAAGCCCGAGTGCTTTCACACTGGGGAGGGGCGCTTGCAGGATGAAAAGAAAAGTCCTGCAAGCAGCATCTTTGGGGTGGTGCGCTGAGCGGTGTATACACCATTCCCTTGCCATTCAAATCAACGGACGGCCTTTTCGAAGCGGCTGTACACCACCTCAGAAGCAGCACTTTTAACCCCTTGTTAACCCCTTCTTGGGGGTTAAAAGCGCCCCGCTCCTGCCTGCATAGCGGTAAAGGCGCTAATTAGCAGCGCTTTACCGCTACCGCCCCTCTCCGCCCCAGTGTGAAAGTGCCATAACTGTTTATATGAGTCTTGTGTTCGGACTAATTTGGTTGCAGCTGGTTTGTTTATTGCATCAATTGTTTGGTTTACTTATATAGAGAGGTGAAGGGATAAGCGAAGGAATCTCTACATATATATTCCCTGAAGTTGCTTCAAGTCACACTCAAGTTGCCTGGAAAAGTCGCACTGTAAGTCATGCGACTTTCATGTAAACTGATCCTTAAGCTGGATACACACTATACAATTTTCTTTAGATTTTTTTCCTTTAGATTTACCAAAACCATATAATGAGTTCACACCTAAACACTTTCAATTCAGACAGGCCCTTGCACTACATTGTTGAAGGTAAATCGAAAGGAAATCTAACAACAAATGTTGTATAGCGTGTATCCAGGTTAGGGTTCCCTGTAAATAGCTGCAGGTGGGAAGCTCTATTATATTGCATTTAATCGCTCATGCAGAGATTACCTGCAGATGATCGGTCCTGGGTTCAGGCAGTCTGGGGCTTCCCCTTCGCTGCTAATTGCAGGGAACCCCCACTAGGTCTCCCACAGCTAATCACAAATGGCCCCATTTGCAAGTGTGCTTCTCAGCCTAAATTTCAAATAAAGGAAATTCAAAGCACAATAAATCATACAATGTGAACTACCCTAAATACCCCAAATCATCACAATCTATAAAGTAAAGAAAAACAGTAGATTCTTTTTTGAAGCAAATTAAACCTAAACAACTCAATCAGGTGAAATGAAGATTGCCAAAAAATCAATTTCCACCCAATCACTACATTCATGCCTACCAAAGATTGAGTCCCCATATACAGGCCATATAACTCTGAGGTGACATTTAATATTATGCTTAACAGAAAAAAGGATACTTTTTAAATATTAATGTCTTTTTTCTGTGATAAATGTAATCACTTCCACTGTATGGCAGTTGACACGTTACAATAAGGGATGTCATAATTGAAAGTTTCTAAAACCGTTCTAATTGCCGATAGCAATCAAAATATGCTGTGTACATGACAGGGTATTTAAGTGAACACCATTTATAAAGATAAGTAAATATTTACTTTGTTCAGTGAAAATTCTTTAAGTAAATCTCAGAGGTTTGCTAAGAGATAGAGAAGCAGGGAAACACAGCTACTGTGCAGTATCACTAAGGAGAATGATATATATATATATATAAAAGATATAAACACATATTTGCTGCCATTAAGTATACACAAAAATACGATTTTTAAAACATTAATCATTATTACGATTGTTGACAGCAAGCCTATCATATTTATATATACTGTATAGCTAAAACACTTTAAGGCCTCTTGCACATGATACTGATGTTTGTGCTTCTGCTTTTTTGGACGTAATGTCATTTGTTTGTTTTGCACAAACTCATTCGTATTTGCGTGTATTTGTGCATTCGCATGCACAATACTTTCCTGGGGAAAATTCATTCACATCTATGCTCATATGCATGCATTTGCATGCAAAATACTACTACTACACAGATTTTCCTATTTTTTTTTTTTACTGAAGAATACTCGCCACTTGTTTATGCGCCTGTAAATAATTGTAAATAATGGGCTACATTTTAGATCAGATCCTGTCTTCTCTGATCCTCCCCTTCTTCCACAGTTCCCAATCCATCTCCTGATACTACAGAGCCTAGGGGGCACTCTGCACATGCTCAGTTTGGTGTGTATTGCTAGAGAGTTTTTTTTCCTTATAGGGTGCATGTGATCAACCCAGGTTCAATCAGCAAGGTCCAGACAGAGGGTCAGGGGTCATGCAGCCTTATGGAACAATCATGGGAGAATGAAAACTCCTCCTACAAGCTTTAACTAGTGCTCGGCTGGACACTGATAGAAGTCACAAGACTGCTACTTTATATACTGCTGATGAGAAAAGGTATTTAGCAGTTTATATTTACTAAAATAATTACATTTCCATGTTCTGTGTACTGTGGGAGACCAGATATAGTGACTGCAGGCTCCTGGGTTTAGTAATACTTTAAATTGTGAAGAGTTTCATGGAGACTGCTGGCCTGAAAAGGAGCGAAGGTAGGAGATGGGTGGGGATAATATCACTTCTATTGTAGGCAGGTGTCAATGTGATTTTTTTTCTAAGCTTGACAGGGTCATAGGGTCACTTTAAGCAAGGCTATTTAAGGTATGTCCTCTCCTCAATAAAGTATTTCAAGTGGTTGTACATTTTTGAAATGAAAAATGAACAAAGCATATCCTGTACCTTGTACTTACCTCAAACCAAAGCATCTAATGTGATTTCTAGTATTTCTCTCATGCCTCCACTATCTGTACCTGATTATATATCCCAACATCAAGCAATCCTGGAAGATAATCCTGATCCTGTGGGGGAGGGGGGTCCATCCACTCCACTCAGAACTCAGATTACACTGAGCATTCCTCTGTGCTGTGCAGTGTGTGGCATCAAATCCTCGTCCCCTGCTCTTGAGGCTCAGAAACAGCCTTTGATCTGTGTTTTATAGAAGGTTGTACAGGAGAGATAGCTCAAGATACACAGACACCACTTATGTAGGAGGAATTGTTGTATCTCTGTGTATCACCTGAGGATAGTCACTTCAGTGGGTAATGTAATGGTTTACAACCACATTAATGCATCTCAGTGTTTCTCGACTCCAGTCCTCAAGGCACACCAACAGGTCATGTTTTCAGGATTTCCCTCAGAGGAAACGGCTGTGGTAATTGCGAAGGCAGTGAAACTGATCAAATCACCTGTGCAAATTAATGGAAATCCTGAAAACATGACCTGTTGGTGCACCTTGAGGACTGGAGTTGAGAAACACTGATCCATCTAGTAGCCATTAAAAAAATAAACAAAAAAAACACAAAAAAAGATTGACTTTGAGGCTTGTAGCTTGGCAACCTGGGGTCACAGAGACTCCAAAATTGGAGGGTAGGTAGCTGAAGTCTTACCCCACAACTGGTACAAATGGGGGCTCCTAACATCTATGGTTCCGGATATACGGGGCTCCTTGCGCAGCCTGTCAGAACCTACATACAGAGCGGCCAGTTTAAATACAAGCTGACACACACTGTTTGCAGCAGACTGAGAGGATGAGCTCACAGTGCCTCTCCTCACTTCTTGTCAGAGGCACTGAGCTCAATGGACAGCTTGGAGCCTTGGACCAATGGTAAAGCATCATTGGCCCAAGCTATCAAATAAAAATGCTGCAGTGGAGGCACGCCTCACTGCAGTGTCATAGAAGGGGGCATGTACCTAAAAGACAAATGCTCCCTCCCAACCCAGCCCTCTATTGGTATTGGTTTTTACTGACCATAAAAACCATAAAAAAAACCATATGCTGTGAAGATACGAGATGTGCAGCACCTGAAACTACGGATACTGGAAGCCTGTGCTAGCATTTCTCCTGCGGTGTTGCTATCAGTGTGTGAAGAGTGGGAGAAGAGGGTTGCATTGACAATCCAACACAATGGGCAGCACATTGAACACATTTTACAAGTGGTCAGAAACTTGTAAATAACTAATGAAAGAATAAAGTTACATTAACACCAAGCACACCATTGTTTTTCTTGTGAAATTCCCAATAAGTTTAATGGCACACATGACCCTCTTCCTATTGAAAAAACAAAAGTTGGGTTCAAAATGGACGACTTCAAAATGGCCGCCATGGTCACCACCCATCTTGAAAAGTTTCCCCCCTCACATATACTAATGTGCCACAAACAGGAAGTTAATATCGCCAACCATTCCCATTTTATTAAGGTGTATCCATATACATGGCCCACCCTGTATATATATTTGTGGTGAAAAATACCATATCATGATAGGGTTTAAGAGTTATAAACCTATTAGCAAGCCTATTAGGAAAAAGAATATAATAGAAGAAAAGTGCAGGCAAACAGTGAAAGTCTTTCTAAAGCCAAAAACTTTTTTTACTTTGGATAAAGGGGTGAGGGGTTAGATCCACTGCCTGTCTTCTATTGCTGTCTGTGTCCCAGCTATTGGGAGATGCATTTTTCCCGGTGACCACTGTCATACAACCGTAAATGAAAATCCAAAATTCTGAGTTATCACTAGGGATGAGGTGGAAATATCAGTTCAAGGCTGGTTCAGCAAACATTACTGAAGTTTGAATGCCAAATATGAACCTCATTGAAGCCAATGGGAGCCAAATGTTAAAAAGTAGTAATGTTTATTTTCTAGACTGGTAGACAAGATAATGTCGAAGAAATGGCAGACGGGGGCTAGACACCACCATGGGGAACATGTATGAAAGCAATTTAAAAAAATGACATTTGGTGGGGAGCAGTACTTTTATATATGCTCAAAGGTCAACATTAAAAATGGGCAAATCCTCTAAATACCATGCCTGGGGAATGCCCTTAAACTGTCTGTGAAGTGGTGCATCTGTGGAATGTGTACAGCCTACTAAAGCAAACTGACATTTACACAGAAAAAAATGCAGTTTAATCACTTTAGCTCTGGAAGATTTTACTCCCTTCATAACCAGGGCATTCTTTGCTATTTAGCACTGTGCTTCTTTAACTGGCAATTGTGTGGTCAGGCAATACTGTACGCAAATGAACTTTTTATCGTTTTTTTTTTCTCACACAAATCGAGCTTTCCTTTGGTGGTTTTAGATCACCACTGGGTTTTTGAATTTTTATGATATAAATGAAAGAGAACCAACATTTTGAAAAAAATGATATTTGCTACTTTCTGTCATAAAACATATCCAATGAAATCAAATGTCATCATACATTTAGGGCAAAATGTATTTTGCTACATGTCTTTGATAATAAAAATGCCAGTAAGTGTATATTAATTGGTTTGTGTGAAAGACATAGCGTCTACAAACTATGGTGTCTATCTGGGATCTAAGGTTAAGGGAGGGCTGATCTGGGGCAATGTTTCCTCCCACTGACCGATAATGCCAAACATTTTTTGTCCAATGACTAATGATGCCAATTATTTTTCTCCCACTGACCAATGATGCTGGGCATTTTTTGTCCCACTGACCAATGATGCCAGGCAATTTTCACCCACTAAGCACCAACAGCCGGGCATTTTTTCCCTTCCATTGCCAAATACTTTAAGGGGCACTGTTATAAATGTTAAAAGCTGCAATCTTCTTACTGTGCTCTATGTTACATACTCCTGACTAAGTAGTCCTCAAATATTTAAATGAATGTCTTATTTAAAGTTGGCTCAGACAAAAAAGTTTTTTCAGAAATTATATTTTGTTCTGGTGTTTAGTTTGTAAAAAAATCTCTCTTTTGGCACAGTAATTATAGAATAATTTGTGGGTATAAGGACTGCAACAAACATTTGCAGTGTCTACTGTGTGTAGATGACCCAGATTCTATTTAACTATGTCTCTTTAAACCACACCCATTATTTAGATATATGTAGCTGTGCCCAGTTTACACCACAGCTCACTGTGTGCATAGCATTATCCCTTCTCAAGGTTGTCCCTCTTCATGAAAGTCTAAAGTTGGGAGGCATGTAGGCAGGTGGAGTTTATGCTGCCCCTTTCGGGAGGGTTATTGTTAATTATAATTCCCATTTCTTTCTTGGTATTCTTGAGTACCACCCATTGGTCTTGTGCTGCATAAAACAGGACAGGGGTCAGATTCAAAGAACCCATGTATGGGAATGCAGGAGCAAGCATGCAAAATGTTTGCTGAAAGTCTGCAGTCACTGTTGGTGCCGCTGCCAGATTCTGTCCTGGTTGCCTGCTAAGCCCAGAGTGGTGGTTAATGTATATCTGCCCTCAGGATCCTGCTGCAGCCTGGAAGAGCCTCTGGGATGTGAAGTCTGCTTTGAAGATGCCAATTCTGGACAATGCAATCATGGAAATACACTCTTTCCTGGGCAGGTATGCTGGGGCAGCCACACGTCCTAGTTATGGATTATGGATGTTAGGAGAAGACTGTGTTCAGTATGTTAAAAGTTTTCAGTAAAGCCTTTGCAACTTTGCCTGGTCTGATGATACTAAAGGGGTGTCATGCAAGTAACTGACATACATAGTCTACAGCTTGAAGGTTTCTCTATCAGCCTGTCATAAGTGTGTACATGTGACAGGTGGAATAGCATCTAGCAGGAGGAGTTGTTGTCGCACTCTCTCCGTGAGTAGGTCCGTCTCTCATAGCAGTGGGAGCAGATCAGCACCGCACAGGTCCCCAACCTGTACACAGGTATGGAAGAGTTAAGTGAAGTGCAAGCATGGGGTCAGAACTAGGTGTATGGCGAAGCTCCATACCATTACTGGGAAGAGGTAGCGGTGATATGCTGGACAGGTGGAGAGGGCAAGGGCTAGGTGTGTCTCTCACAAATGCATCAGAGGTGGTGTGTATTACATGAAGGGAGTTTACTAGAGTTCAGTCATCTGCTAAAGTAAAGGTACCCCATGTATAAGGCAGTGACCCTGTACAAGGTGCCCAGCATAGCCCAAAAAAACCCACCCCAAGGTAGGCCTCTCGTGTGATCCTTGCTTGATGCCCAATGTGGAAGAAACATGGAGGACGTAACGACCACCCTCTCTCTACACTTACAGGTATGCAAAAAATCTCTCTGTATGACAAAAAACACTGATGGCAGCCACAAGTATTTATTATCCTCTCCCACCCTCCCCTTAACTCTTTTAAGGCCCAATAAAAGATCATTCAATACAAAATATGCTTAAATCTGTCTTGTCACTTGCAGTTGTCATGGTTGTGAATCACTGCCATGTGAGACACTCAGCTATTTCCGTTAAATATAACATGTGGCCTTAGATTTTACAATATTGTTTTGGAAATGTAAATAATTATAGAGCAATTATTGCTATCCTTAATTTTTAAAATGTATTCACAACTGTCACATACGATTGCTTACCTAATGGGTCAACCATACAACATTCAATTATAGTTAATAAAAAATATTATGAACAAGGTACACAGAGAACATATCAATAACATCCACCCAACAGTCAATCAGAATGAACACTGAACCATGTAAACATTGTAATTCAAGCAAATACGACGAGACAACAAGCAGTCTTGCAGAGAAACATGTGAAACATATAGATTACAAGACAAAAAGATTTAATCTGCCTGTTCAATCATGCTGTGCAGATGGACTTTGTGACCCAGCCATTTATATGCATTGCTTTTCATGCAAAGGTTCAAATCTTTTTTCTGTCTCTCATGTCAGCAGAAGTAGGCATCTATAATAAATCTGTCATTTTGGACAGCAATTAACGAACTCCAAATAGTAAATTGACTGACCATGTTCCTTTAAAAATGACACTTTTATTGAGGGCCTTTTAAAAGTGTACATTTTCATAGAAATCAAGACAAAGAACAACTGTACTGAGTGACATTTCAGAGCTATCTGCTCCTTTCTCTATCTCAGCACCAACAGATGGCATGCCAATTTACTATTTGGATGACGTGTCAAGAAGATGTGATGGCAACATGCACAAGTAGATGCTGGGTAGACCCTAAACTGCAGTACATAGGACGAGAGATAGCTTCTAAAGTAACAAGAAATGGAGTACTGTTAAACTAGATCAAGAGTTATATTATAATCTGTCTATACTGCCTTGGCAATGCTGTTTTAATTTAATTAGCAGCACAAGAGTAAATCTGGCCCCTTTTA